>JAUEJL010054194.1:0-20091 GCA_032274825.1 Drosophyllum lusitanicum
TGAGTCTTTTTAGTTATATATATATATATATATATATATATATATATATATATATATATATTAGTTCTTAGTTCATAGATTTGTTTGGTAACAAATATTGTTGGTTAGTAATTCATATCATCATCATATGTATGCTTTTTTTTAAATTAAAAAAGACAATTAAAACAGTTGTGCAGCCTAATTGAAAATCAAGCTAGAATATCCAAAATAACATAAACAACCAGAAGCTAGTTTGAATACAATCATTTCCACGGCATGTTACATTGGCAATGGTAATGGATCAAGCCGAGCCACAGGAATGCAAACCAAAGGGTTAGCTCTAGGAAGTGTGATCCCAAGTCCCTCTTCCATATCAACACAAGTAAGTTTCCCATCTTTTCCAGCCTTCCATTCAAAGCACTGAATCATAGCACCAAGTGTTGATTGTATCACCTGCAATGCTAGTGAAGTCCCAGGACACATTCTCCTCCCACTACCAAATGGTAACATGTGAAAATGCTGTCCTCTAACATCCAAGTTGTTCTCTTTAAACCTTTCAGGTCTGAATTCAAGTGGGTTTTCCCAATGGTTTGGGTCTCTGCCAAGGGCCCACACATTGACAAAAATTGTAGTGTTTGCTGGGATATGGTAACCTCCCACTGTGCAGTCTTCTGTTGATTGTCTTAAGATCATTGGGCCTGTGGAGTGGAGTCTTAGCGTTTCTTTGACAATTGCTTGGAGGTAAGGAAGATTTGGTAAGTCAGATTCTTGTAAAACTCTGCTTTTTCCAACAACTTGATCTATTTCTTCTACCGCTTTTCTCATGATTTCTGGATGGTTGATGAGTTCTGCTAAAGCCCATTCTATTGTGATTGCTGATGTGTCTGTTCCTGCAGCAAATATATCCTGAAATGACAGATTCATAAGTTAATAAGTATAATATACTAACACCAACATATATGAAGATATGGTATGCTAATGTTACCAGAATGAAGGCTTTAATGTTCTCTCTGGACAGCTTTATCTCCATGCTTTCATCTTCTGCAACATCAAGTAAGATGTTGAGCAGGTCCTTCACTTGCTTCGAATCCTGTTTTCTCACTTCTTCATGTTCTTTTATTATTCTCTCTATCAATTCATCAAATCTTCTACGAATATCTTTCAACCTTTTCCCAAACCCCTGTAAATCTAGATTCTTAAAGATCCATATGTAATCAGAGAGATTAAATTTACCAGTAATCTCGGCTATCTCAGTAACCAATTTCTTCATTTCCCCTGCATCATTATCGTTTTCTGAACACCTTTCACTCATAAGCATTCTTGATATCACATTGTTTGACATCTTCACTAGCTCCCCATCAAGATCCACTGCCATCCCAACTTTGGCCTTCTGATATAATGATTTCATAAAATGATTGATCTCATCGTGCCTAACTGGATGGAGCAAGTCAAGTGTTGTACCATTTAGGAGCTGTGACATGACTATCTTTTTCATGAACTTCCAATAGGATCCATAAGGTGCAAAAGAGAAGTCTTTTGCTCCATAAGTTAGGTATGTTACAGCTGAGTTTTGGGGTCGATCTAGATATGCATTTTCATATGTTTTAAGGAATTCTTTCGCCATTTCGGGTGAACAAGTGACGACACAAGGTACAGATCCCAGAAAGAGTCGAAAAACTGGTCCATATCGGAGAGAAAGCTTGTGAAAAGCTTGATGAGGGATTGGAGCAAGGAGGTGGAGATGACCAATTATTGGAAGTGCAAAGGGGCTTGGTGGAAGATTAAGTTTACCACGACTAGATTTAAATAACGCGCGTATCAAAAAGGTGGAGATCAGCCATATGGAAAAGAGGAAGAAGTAGCCCTGGAAATCCACCATAGTTAGAAGAAGATTTAAGATGATGATGTGATCAAAAAGGAAAGGGTATCCTGAAATTTATATAAAATAAAACCTCTGTTTTCATGGTATCATAAATTAAATATGCTGTCAACATTTGGTATTATAATTGTTTAAAATGATTCTAGCCGGCAACAACTGATGGTTATGGAATAAAGACCAAGTCTTCTGTTCATGATTGTTGCTTAGTATTTGCTTCATCTGTTTGGAGCTTTTCTGTTAACATTGGTAGTGATATTTGCAATTTGTACAAGAAATTTAGAGCACTGACCGATTACTGATATGTATAACCATGAGTTATTCAGCTTAGGAATGAACACAACTAGCAAAAAGTACAACTCACAATGCCTCAGGTATGAGACATGAGGGGTTGATGACACTATATGGTCATTCAAGGATAATGTTGACTTGGTAATTATTTCTAAGGTAGGAAAGCGACATTGTGTTTGGTTGTTTATTATGACCATATGATCATTATTTAATCATGGAAACATCAACTCATTCACTTGACTTAGTTGATCCGGCAAGTTAGTTCATTCCAGTAGAAGAACTGTATCAATTAAGGAGTTACTTAGATACCGACAAACTTATGCTTTCAGAACTTGTAGCTCATGCATGTTGAAATCTGTATTTCAGAAAAGCCAATATGATCTAAAACTTATTTTCATTTTTAATCATATTCAACTTAATTCAGACATTGATGTTTCTTTTACCTTCTATTTCACCCAACAACCTTGTAAAGACTTATTAATTTATACAGGTATCTCACTATTTGCATCCATATATTTTGACCATAACTTTATTCTAGTTCTAGACTTCTAGATGTATGTATTCTCTTGATTACTAATGATTAGTACGCCATCTCTCTACACTGCTTTCAGATCTTCCAACTTAATTTAAAGTCGTCAATTCAGATTCTATAATTGGTATTCCTCATTTCAACTTTTACTTCTGATATTCAAAACAAGATGTTATCTGAAGCAACATCATGTTTCTCAATATGGTTTATACGTCAAAGCTTCGATGATCAAAGTTTTCAAGCACAAACACAAACCTTATATGTTTAGACAGAAATTGATCTTGTTTGTGTGAATGGCAAAAAAGATCTGTTATCTAAACAAACAAACAAACACACATACCAATGCTAAAAACCTTGCAAGACATTGGTTATACATTTGACTGACATTTTTCTTGGTGCCTAAGTTTATGTGTTGGATTTAATTAATGTGTTGACAGTAATAATCTACAGCTAGTGTTTTATATAAACTGACTCAACCTGTAACTTACTAGTTGTGCTAAGGTAGATGAAATTACAACTTGCAAAAATCCTTTGATATGTCATCACATTTTGAATCTTGTAGACCAAAATTGACACCTTTGGAGCTGGATCAAGTATAAATCAACCAATTAACAAGCACATGACTAGACCTTGATCAAGATCATACATGGATTTGAAGACGAAGTCAACGTGATGATGACCAATATGATTCAACTATGATCAAGATCATACTCGATCCGTTTGTATAATGTTTATGACTTTTGACATAACATGTTCAAAACATAGGTGCGCCTTTTTGACTTCTGTGGTCAACTTCAAAACTTGTATGTACACTTCATGTATTTGGAAAAGGAGAAAAATTAGGAAACTATAATATCACATCCATCACAAATACGAGTAGTACAGACTCATCACATGTCATTTTGATCTAACTTAAATCTAATCATCGACATCGAAGTCTAATTAAGTATACCTACTTTTCCTGAACAAGGAACTAACCATAACAACAAAGAAGACCTGTAAAGAAGACAATCATCATTACTGATACAAGATGATATCAAACCTTAACGAAAGCTACAAATTTATGTCATAAAAGGGAATAATTTTCACCATAAAAAACCTAAGCCCAATGCGGCTCTGTGGAAATCATAAAATGTTATTAATGTTGGTATTACTGAATAGTAATGCCATATGTTATCAGAAAAGTGTGTGGTTACTCAAATGATCCTAGAAAACTTCTATACTCTATTTGTACAAAATTTCAGCTTGCGTGTGGATAATTTGGCCTAGGATGAATGACGATATCAAATAATAAAAACTGAAAGGCCAATTTGGGTGTAGAAATAGAAACTATCAACAGCAGCCACCCTTTCCACCAGAGTTTGCATCTTGGTTAGGAACAAGTATAGCAGTTCCTTTCAAAGATGTCGATTTTCCATAATCTCCATCAGCACTCAGAGACTTCTTACTGATAATCCTGTATATTTCTGTCAAAGCTGTTAGAAATGCACTTTCAACATTAGTGGCCTCAAGTGCTGAAGTCTCCATGAAGCATAGATTTTCTCTTTCGGCAAACTCTTGAGCATCTTCAACTGGTACAGCTCTTAGACTTGCTAAATCACATTTATTTCCAATGAGCATGATGACTATGTTTTTATCTGCATGTCCCCTGAGTTCTTCCAGCCACCTAGTCATATGGTCAAACGTCTGGCGTTTTGTCATGTCATAGACTAACATTGCACCAACTGCTCCTCTGTAATATGCACTTGTCACTGCTCGGTATCTGGCAGAGTGAATTATTCAACAGCATCAATAACATGCAGTTACACTAATATAAATTTGCAGATGTATCATTTCTTTTTTTGAAACATATTCATTTTCACATTCCATTTGGGTCTATTTCACACCAAACTAGTCAGCTGACCGTCTTTAATGCCCAGATATGTCCAAAAGTATAGAACAACAAAACAGGAATAGGCCTTCAAAGTGACATCTTGACATCATGATACTTAAGCCCGTTTCGTTGGAACCAATCATGTAAAGTTTAATGAAAATGACAATTTGTACACGTCAAAAAGGAAAATCCCTAACTTATAATGATGACATTAGATACCATAACCACTATATCATTAACCTAATTGATTGCTAGGAAGTTTCAAGAATTAAGAAACAGTAGAACAAAGTAGTCTATAGGTTTGACATAAACATGCCGCAGCAAGATTATATCTGATCCCCCGAAAAAAGGCATCTTTACATTAGATTTTTTTTTTTTTTTTTTGCTTTAGATAATATTAATCAAATATAACTATCTAATTTTCTAGGCCTATGTCATTACTGTTAGAAAGTTATGCCTGACATTGCACATTGGTCATTATAAAAATGATGGAAATGGAACAGTTTACTAGGTTCGGTGACTAAATAAGTATGGATCAAAGTACAGTGATAAATATGGAACAACGAGATATAAACCACAATTTAATCAGTTTGTTGCTATGGATAAATTATAAAACTGATAATCCAAATCTGATTATTCCCACCTTAAACAATCAGCAGGAAATTATGTTTACCATAACATCAAGGTTTATTTCATAATCTATGACAAAGTTCTATTTGTAGAGATCAAGACTATTTTCAATGTGAAATACAAAAGTTGGAGAAGTTTCATATTTCAGAAGCTTAGTTCTAAGCCAAGGACTACTAATGATCAGAAACTGTGATAATCATAGATTGATAATTGTATATTGTGTTATAAGAGTGGTAGGAGTGGTCATCCTCCATCACACCCACCACACCATCACGTTGGCTTTTTTCTCCCACCACTTACCCTACCACTCATCACTGTGTGTTTGATCCTCACCACACCAAATCCTAGGACCCATCTAATACCCAACTAACTAATTAAAAAATAAAAATTACTAAAGAAAGAGATGGAGAATGCAATTCAAGCCTACAACAAAAGTAATAGAGAGAGAGGATGAATTCAGCTGCCCCCACATAAATTAAAAGAAAGAGAGCTCACTGGCCCCACGTGCAACACCACACAGCCCTTCAAAATGTGGACATCACCACACACATGCACCATCCTCGCAATAAGGCCACGAGTACTGGATCACCCGAAGTGGTCGGGTTGCTCATCGGGCTTCTCAGGTTGCCTCCGGTTGATGGCTACGCCCCCCCCCCCCCCTCCCTCTCGGGTTAGGGGGTCAGTTTTCCCAATCCAACCTCACCTGCACCATTCTTTTTTTTTTGTTTGTTTGCTATGTAAGAGATAGTAAGGGGAGGAAAATTATTGGGTTAAGTTATAGTTGGATTTCGGGCAAGAGAGAGAAAAGGGAGGAAAAAGTAATGTGGCATTCGGGTAAGAGAGAGAGGAAAGATGGGTGCTACGTATGGTCTAATGGAGTGGAAAACCCTTTGACCATACCGTTGTGTGACCCACCACACCTTCACCCCTCTCTCACTCCTCCTACTCTTAAACTTCATGTTGATAAATGCCTGTAAAGACTCTTGTGATTGATGTACATAGTGTTCAACAACGGGAAATTAAGATTGGACTGCTTGCCTGGTCTATTAGACAGTAAGAGCAGGTGTAGTTCACATTAAGCAGAATTCCAAAAACATGGTTTGTTGCAAAAAAACTTGCATCAATTAGTAAAGCTCCAAAGGAGTATAATATAAAACTATAATTAAACCATCAATCCATCATATTTTTTTCAGATGAACGCTGATAATTACAAGGAATTGACGACTGTTCCACCCGAAGGAATTTCTTCCCACATTAACCAGTAGAAAGATTGCATGATGTCCATAACCAAAAAATCACATGCGCACGTACACAATGTCCAACCTATGGCAGTACATGAGTGTTTGTCATGTATTATGCAAATGCACAAGCACATCCTCCTTCCTAAGTATAGAACATTGTTCACTTTAAGAGTGAAGGATTAAGTTTCAACTTTAGAATTGATATGAACAGCAATTGCTGCAGGCACATTACAGTGGTGATTAGCAATTACACTATAAAGAATTTATAGAAGTTTTTCAATAAGAATTAAATTAGGTTTGAAATTCTAACTTTAATGGCATATCACTCGTATCTTGTTAACGCATTTCAGATGAATAAGTTTAATTCCACATCATTGGCGTTTCTACCAATCAAATGATTAAGCATTGTATGAAGAAGATAAAAAGGTTACCGACCTCTCTTGGCCAGCAGTATCCCAAATCTGGGCCTTCACCATCTTCTGATCGATAACCAAAGTTTTTGTCTGAAATTCAACCCCAATCGTTGCTTTTGAATCGACACTAAATTCATTTCTCGCAAAACGCGCTAGGAGCTGAGATTTTCCAACAGCCGAGTCTCCGATCAATACAACCTTAAATACATAATCGATCTTTGAATTGAAATCTCCAAGCGTATTCGACATCCTCAAACCCTGTCAAATACAATTCCTAGACCTAGATGCACCTCTAATAAAAATCCAACTTTTCTTCAATGAATCATGTAGCCAGACGTACTGTGATCCAAAAGATTGTTTCTCAATTATTATTGCTCGTAGTTATCAAAATGTGAATGTGATTGAAGTGATTTCCGGGAATGTACATGTAGAGTTAATTAGATGTTAATAATGTGTTTTCAGGGTTAGGGTTTGTCGAGTGTATGTGCATGGCGAATTTTTATTTTTTTTGTTTTGATTGAAATGCAGTTGGAAGAAAGGGGGATGATTGTTCAACGGCTTATTCGGGGCCCATAAACGGTTTTTTTAATGCTATCCATATCCGTAGTATGTATCCATTAACAAAAATTTTATTTCATCCTATAAAGTATTATTACTTTTTATCTTTCTAGGATGAGTTTGGTACCGCACCGAATTTGTACCGGTATCAAAAATGTCAAAACCGAATTTCTTGAATTTTTGGTATCAAATACCGAATCGAAATACAAGAATCTGTGCCGGTATCGGTTTAGGACTGGCTCGGTTTGGAAAATTCCAACAACAAAAAAAGGGTAAACAAGTTTAAATCTCAAACCAAATATCAAATAAGAAACCTAAAACCATCAAATGATCCTCTATTTTAGGGTTGAGCATGGATCAGTTAAGACCTAAAACCCAACCATAACCGAAAGTTTCGATTATGTTTAATTCAAGCTCATTGGTTTCGGTTTCCAAATGGGGCAGTTAATCGGTTAATGGGGCGGTTATCTGTTAAACCAATAAAGAAGTTGGACATTAAAAATAAACTTGAGTAAAATGAATAATATTTTAGTATAAGACAAAACTTGGCATAAAAATAAATAAATACAAGATGTCATATAGAATATATATAACAGAAAACGATTATAAAGCTTATAAATAATAACAAAAACTCCAAAAACTCTAAAACGCAATACTCTAAAAGTACTTTTTTTTTATTTTACATACAATAATCCTTAATAAGGTTTTATATTAGTATAGATAAATAGAGGATGGTTCATGTGAAAAGCTTCTATTTTGCGAAAAGTACGAGAAACTTTTATGTCCATTAGATCACTTATTTAAAGGTTAAGATTAAAGATGGTATTTTTGTAATTACTTTGAAAAGCAAGGATGGTAAGATTAATGTAAAAGGGATACTATTGTCTTTTTACCTTAAATATATCCAACCTTAATTAAAATCCCACAAAAATCGTAGTTAATTTCTCTTTCCCCTCTTCAAATTTATGAGCGCACAATCATTACTAGAATTCTCAAAAAAAAATTCAAATCCACCGGCATTCACCAACAATAAGCCGCCTCCGTCGTCGACACAAGATAACCATCACCACCACTCTTCTAACGAGATCTGCCGCTTTGTTAAAGTTTTGCGGATGACGAGACCGTCGCTTATCTGTTGACGACCACCGCCCCACCATTATCAGCGATTGAAGACCACCACCGCTTCTTCGATCTTCATCGACATCACCATCTCTTCTTCTACAATCAATCAGCGTTCATCACTTTTATATCAGCGATATCTTTTCCATGTCGACGATGATTCTTAAACAGATGTATACATAAAGGGTTTTTGGTTTTTGCCGCCGCCGCAGCTGCCTCCGGCGGATGAAACGGTATCCCCGTCGACATAAGAAGTTGTAAGTTCAACGGGTGATGATACTATTCACTGGAATAGATAACTTTGTTTCTTAATCTGTATTTTTAGGGGTTATTGACGCCCCCACCGCCTTCGGACATTCTCCGATCTGTTTTTTTTTCACTTCTGTTTTGAATTCATTTCGTAGTTCTGTTTTCATTTTGTATTTCTACCGTTTAATGTTGTTCATTTCTCCCCCGATCTGTTTTTTCATTTATGTTTTGAGTTCATTTCGTATTTATGTTTTTTGGTTGTTTATGGCTTATTCATCATTAAACATTTACATTGTTCAATAATAAACAACAATTGGTTGTTTTTGTTGTTTATGGTTTGTTTATCATTATTAGAAATAAAGTTTTTTTTTGTTGTTTTTGGTTGTTTTTATTTTCTTATCCAAAACCAAAACTAGTTTGTTAGGTTTTTTTTATGTTTATTTCTTTTCTTTATTTTTCCTTTTTCTGATTTTTTTTCTTACATTCAACCATTATATCTGATTTTTTCCTTGTATTCAATCATGTATATTGGCAATTTGGCATTGGTTTTCAATTTAATCCTATCTGTGAATGGTGAACATGAGGTTTTAATTTATTGTTCCTTTTTTTATTATAAAGTATTTGATTTTTTTATTTTCGGGTTTTAGATTATATGGTTTTTAGTACGTTGTTAATTAGTGAACAGTGGGTAATAACTAGAGAAATTTGTCTATGTTCATTGTTGAATATTGTAAAATATTTAACAAAACGCTTATTGAATATCCTAAAATTATCTTAAAAACGAGTATAGTGTTGGTTGTGTTCTTTATCGAACACAAATAATGTTGGCTGTGTTCATTATCAAATACAAATAAACATAGTGATTAGAAAATAAGTAAGTGAATATTTTTATAATTTTTAGTACGTGTTCATTAATGAATCTCAAAAGATCGGCTAGTAGAGAAAATAATAGTTGAACAAAAATATTAATTGTAATTTTAAGTAATAAAAGATAAAAAAAATTCTATCAAAATATTGTGATTCATTAATGAATAATTGAATATATGAAGAAATTTCTTAAAAAAAATTAATTTGAAAAATAATAAAAACAAAAAAATAAACAAAATCTAGAAAAAATTTAATTAGAGAGAGAAAAATTTAATTAGAATGAGAGAAATTAATTAGAGAGAAGAGAGAGAATATTATTGTTTACTAATTTATCCTTTTGAATTAAATAAAAATATTAATTATAATTAATGTGACCCACAAGATCAAAAATCAATCAATGGCTGAGATTGTTTCTCGCACTTTTCGCAAATAAGAAGCTTTTCGCATGAACCCTCCCCTAGATAAATAATACAAAAATTACAAAATATTTTATTGGGATGGTTCGGTTATTGATGGGTTGTTTTTGTGATTAACGTAACCGAACCACCCTTACTACTTAACTAAAATTTAGAAACCGAAGCATCGGTTTTGAAAATGGTTCAATTAGTTTAGATCGGTTTTATCGATTAAATCAGTTACGGTTCGGTTAATCACTTTCTGTGTTAACCCCTACTCTATTTCATCCAAAATAGCAAAGCTATTTATAGCTCTTGAAAATAAATCTTTTTTAAGAAAGAATATTAGGCTCATAATAACAAAATTACCCGTGAAAGTTAAAAGCAAGTGAAATCCAATGAGAAAGTAAAAAAGGTAATGCAATCAAAGTTTCGAAGAGTTAATTTAATGGGATTTTTTAAAATTAATGTTTTTTCCTAATAGATTATTAAAAGTAATATAAATCTTTTCAAATTATTAAAAGTATTATATTCGGAATCTGAAATTCTAAATTTGAAATTGAATTCGGAACCTGAGATTCCGAATTTAAACATGAGTCACATCATCTCCGGTTCATTACTGTTTGTACTTTCGCAAGGAGAATTCGCTTTTTGAGATCCCGAATTTAGACCAAATCCGGGAATTTAAACCCCCCAAAAACACTACTTTTAATAAGTTTGAGAGATTCGCATTATTTTTTTAATCGGATTGGTAAACACATTAGTTTTAAATAATTCTAATTTAATATAATTTACCCAGGTTATAATAACACCCCGTCTTACCTTGATAAAAGAGTGTCCACTTCGTCACATTGACTCACGAGTTTGTATATGGTGACGAGGCAAGAACTTCCATAGGGGTCACCCGTTCTTAGATTGCTCTCGCCCAAAAACGATTAACTATCGTTTTTTCAATAGATTGTGAGAAGGATTATTTTCCAATGAATCAAATTATCATTTACCCCAATAATATAAAGGTTACATAACTAGGCCATTAACGGGCCAACAATTACAACAAATAAATAACAAATAATGGGCTACTCAAAACAAAGTACAAATACATACATACATTAATATAGATTTGTTATGCTTATGGTTTCTGATGACATATGGTCCGAAGGTTGGACCATCCGAAGGAACAAACAACTATCCAAAGGAGCAAGAAACTGTCAAAACACTTACAAATTAAATATTACAGAAATGTTCCCCATAAGATCTCTAAGCATGGTATAAGAAGATTCGCATTAATGAGCATTTAATTAATAAGCGGCTGCTACCCAACAAACACATTAAATACGCAGACCTGGCGCAGAACAAACCCTCATCCATGGACCAGTTAGACGGTATAACCATCGGATAAAACCACTGGATAAGGACCAGGTAAGCTATTATAAAAGAAGCAAACAGAACACGGGTATGAACAACTCATTTCTCTCATTTAATACACTGATAAGAAAACATTCTCTGCACTAATATTCCCTCCATTAATACTCATACTCATACAAATACTTACTCGCACGCCCGAGCTTGGTCACGAGTCCAAACACTCGTGGCGAGGCTAACCCTTTTCTGTTTTGTAGATCACCGAGAAGCTCATCAGGACCTACGGAAGCAACAGTTTCAAAATGAGTTATGTCATGTAAAGTCAATATTTACTTATAAACTCATCACTTCTTATGACAATGACCGATGTAAGATTTGCCTAAGATATGATGTTCTATAATTGCATAAATCACTACTAGAATTTACAATAGTATTGAGATATCTATCACAGCTTCTCGAGATGCATATTCCAGATCGATCTTGTCTTAGGCTATAGTACGTAACAAATAATTGGTACCCTCGCTTGTCATCTTCATTGTTACTGAATGCTTTCGTGTCTTTATATTTATAACATAGGTACCCCAGCTCTAAAAACAAATCAGATCGTGTTACTTTTTTCTGGGTCCTACGAAGCAAAAAGCCATTTGTGTTTTTAAAATTATTATATTCTATATATATATGAATCTATTCATTTATGCTAGTAAAAAGAAATTCCTAGCAGTTAAGGTAGAGGATTTAGAAAGATGACGGTCAATGACTCGTCCATTCACCCCTTGCAATTTCTTGACAAATGTAGCATTCGAACCTATGACTCGCTCTTATACCAATTGTTAGAATAAATTTCTAATAGTCAAGGCGCTACCTCTTTCTTATATATTGAGTAGTTTAGCTTGTCTACAAGTTAATATTGTCGGGATCGTAATTTATGAGTCTTAAGTATATATCCAGTATACAATCAGTTAGAATCATTCTTATATTAGGTTGTTTGTCTTCATATTCTCTCGCATAATCATTCTACAGCAGTAAACGTGGGTGTCTCATTTTGTTCCTAATAGCAAAAGAGAATCTGTTGCTTCGCTTGTTACTCTCAGAAATTCTGCTTTGGTGATTGTGAATTACCGAGAAATAGACTTTCGGCATAACAAGGTATTTTTCAAACATATAAGTATTTCTCTCAATATTTTCTCGCATAATTATTTTTTGTTACATTTTGAAATAAAATGGATAATTCAAGCGGATGTCCCCGATAAACACTTTCAAAACCAACTCAAAACCAATTAGTTATGACGGAAGTAAACCATGACCCTTATTAAGCATATTACAAAGTCATACTCGTCCGATATGAATTTGATAACATTAAAATCACCAATATTTATTAGAAACGATACCTTAAACAAGACGAGTATTACACAAGTTCTTGATATGTTAGCTACAGAATATGAAATCAAATAAACATATATGTAGCAAAGATTAATAATATTACATCGACGGTACAACTAGCTAGAACTTTATTCGTTCTAATAATATTTTATATAATCTTATATCTTGTTTGACAAATGACAACCATAATATATATTTAATGATGTCAAGATGAAATAGCTTTATGTGTGACGACGCTTGCACATGTTCTTTAGATGCTAAACTATAAGTATAGAAGCAAAATACATAACCAACCCAAAAAAAAAAGAAAAAAAAAATTCCTTCGATCTCTAGATATACCAAACAAGACGTTTTGGATACTTTTAACTCTGACCCTAATTTGCAGAACATCTGCAGTTTGCACGACAATCCTTCAATGCCTGCAAAGCAGCAAAAGGAAAAAAGCAAACATTGAATACTAAGGAAAAAGTAAATTTAGGATATGTAATTACGAATTAAAAAACCTAAAAAATTGTTCCAACACACCCAAGTGAATAATTAATGCACACAGCATCTCCTGGTCGATCATTTTACTAAAAAAACTAGATTATTTTTTATTTTATTTTCTGAAAATAAAATAAAAGTTCACCGTTTTTGTAGTTACTCTTTCCCATTAGGTATTTGTAAACAACACTAAAAAGCATTTACTTTTTTTTTTTTACTGAACCCATTCTGACTCTCCACCCAACCCAACCCAACCCAACCATTTTGCCAAAAGGCTGTTACTTTCATACCTTGTACTGTTCTTGAAGATCTTTGATGTAATCAACAGCCAAATCTAACATATCTGAAGTGTTTGTTTGCTATATATCCAGAACAAAAAGAGCATTTAGATTCCAGTTTCAGAAAGTTTTTAGTCAAAGGTTGGCATTATACCTTGTCCATGTGCGGGACTAGTTCTTGTAGTTTCCTCATTCTCTCACTTATTCGTGTTCTTCGGACCTAAACAAATCATAACAGTCATGATACCAATAGGCAAAAAGTCAATTGGTTTTGACTTGATGGGAAAAACAAAAAAGTCAAGAATTTGTAACAGTACCCTTTCAGCAATGCTTCTTGGATGCGTAGCGCAACCTCGTTTTGCGCGAATCTTGCACGGGACAGAATCTTGAAAATGCAGCATTTTTTCAACAGCAGACATTTCTCCTGAGGTTTTTGGTAAACTTAAGTGGTGTGCCAACATGGGTGGTGGATGATTACCCAGATTATCGCCATTCTGAAACCGAGTAATAATAGTTTCGGTAACTCTGATCATATAAATGGGGATCAAGAATTCTAAGATTTTATTTTTATAATGATTTTTCAGTATTACCTGGAGATCGAGCTCTCTTTTGAGCCCCGTAAAGCTGTCAATGAACTGTGAAGGCTCATGTTCCCACGAGCCAAAAGGGTAATCAGATGTCTCGTTAAGGACTCCCGACTCACTATTTTCAGGCTCAATTTCAGAGATTCGTGGCAACATTCCTAAAGAGACAACCCCCGATGTTGAACTTATTTGTCTCTTTAATCTGCTTGAAGATGGAATCAATTCACCATTGTCGCTAACATTTCCCAATCTGTAGCTTGCAACTGTACCTCCCAATCCACCATAACCTGAGTATGTTTGCTGAACAACATTCAGTAATTCAATTCACAAAATCAGATTTTTTTTTTCCTTTTAGGTTCTTGATTCTTTAAAGAATCCCAAACCTAAACCAAATGAACCGTTTTTAGCCAGTATAATCCAAAAATACGAGGCATTACTAGACATTTTTAACACAATTTTCTGAAAATTAGATTACAGTTTTACTTTTAATAGTCAAATTTGATTAAACAACTCAAAGCAGTACAAAATTTTCCAAGATCAAGAGCATATTTTAATGATAGGTAGGAAGGATTGGTAATATAAATTCTGAATATATGAAGCATAACCTGAGATTATAAGTCACGGAAATATCCTTTTTTAAGACCAGAGGATCAACAAGTTGGAGTCTACTTTGACTTTTAGAAGTCAAAATATAATACAAAACTTCAAGTTGAATCGTGTGTCTAAAATCAGAGGATATTCTGTTTACTAGAATGGAAGACGTAGTAATTTATAAAAAGGGGCAATGGACAAACATTCATGAGTAGATGAACAGTCATAAGACAAACTCCAAATAAGAAATTTTTTACTACAACAGCTATTACCATAAATGGCAAAAAAATCGCAAACACGAGATCCGTATTTAATATGAATTTGAAAACTAGAAGCAGATGAAATTTAAATCCATTCGCACAGCAAGAACAACTGCGGAATATACATACGAAAATAAACTAAATTAATTAGAAAAATTTAGTAAAATAATCAAGAACATTTACCAGTACCATTTGGGTGATTGAGATGAGAGAATAATCCAGCAGGAGAGCTATTTTGTCTCAAAAGACTTGAACCCGATTTTGATTGTTGTCCCAAATTATCAACAGACATAGCCATGGATGAGCTCAATTGAGTTCCGCTTTTATAAGAACTTGTACTATCCATGCTTGCTTGACTTGTACTCTGCCTCGGATAATGAGATGGCAATTGTGAATTCAAAGAAAATCCGGTTATTAAATTAGGTTTAAGATCCACCTCCTCTTGTAGATCTTGAAAAGTCTGAGAAATAAAATTATAATTTAACCCATCATTAACATCTCTGGTTTTTTCATTATCATTTACGAAACTCTGAAGAACAGAGCTAGGTGCGGAACGAAATCTGAGCAACCCATTACTGTTCTGATTACTCATATCAAAATTCATCAAAAACCCACTTTAGAAATTAAAAGATTATATAAATTCTGAAAGAGCTGCAATTTTTAGGCTGACGCTTGAATATCGAAGAACAAATAGAGGTGGAATCAAATCAATGGATAATGCTTGAGAATCATCATCATCATCACCATGAGTTCCTTTCACCTTTTATTTCCTTGAATCATTACCAGAGAATTAGAAAACTGCTTGTTATGTAAGCTTTGTTGATATTTCAAACTTGTGGGTGAAGGTTTGTATGGATATTTAAAAAAAATTTAGGATTTTAGTGTGGGGATATATCCCAAGCAGATCTGATGATCTTGATTCGTGTGTTCTGTTGCGACGAGACTAAGCTAAGCAGAAGTTATTAATGATAACGATGACCAGAGATGGATTCTTTTGTAATTTCCTCCAATCTCTAGGGGTATTCTTGTAATAACAACAGATATTCGCCGCGGTCCCTTCCTAAAATAGCATACAAGGAAATAAGTTTTTTTTAGCCTTAAAAAGACACTTTTAAATCTGATCTTAAACATATACCTTTATTTTTACTAGCATCGTACCCGCGTAATACTGCGGCGGCAATATTTTTTGTTTTGTAACATATTGTTTTTTAAGAATGTAATGTTATGTTATTCATGTGATCCAATGTCACGAAAACATTTTCAGCAACATGTCCGTTTTTATATTTATGAAATAAGGAGAGAGAAGTTAATAAGATTTTAGAAATTATTTTAATATGGGTGGATAATTATGTTTGTGTGAAAAAGTGTGTTAGTGAAGAGTATATTTTAAATAAATAAAAAGTTAAAGTAAATTAGATAAATGAAATGACTAAATATTTGAGTGGATAAGATTAATTTAGATAAAAAGAAGATGGGGATTAAAGTAGTCTTAATAATTTAAAGGTTGTACATTGTGCATAATTATTTGGACTACTTAAATTTAAGTAGGCTTAATAATTTGAGGAGAGAGAAACATAAATGTATTATATAGTAGTAAAGATAAGGGGACTTAGAACCCATAATCTTGTAAAATATCGTACACACTTTATACCACTGAGTTATAAGACTCGTTGTAGAATTGTATATTATTTTTAGAGTAAATTACTGATTTGGTTTATGTGGTTTCCTAAAAGTTCAAGATTTAGTCTTTTATTTAAAAAACTGACTAAGATGGTACTTGAATTTGTCAATTTGTCACAGTGTCAGTTCTTTAACTAACTTTTCGTTTAAATTAACGTTAGTTTTGTCTTTATATAGAGTATTTTTGTATTTTCACAAAAAAATTAATAAATATTTATGATATAGCCTTTAGTCCTTTACACTTCCCTCCACTAAACACAAACTCTCTCTACTCTCTCTTTATCTCTGTAACTATAAGACCCATCACCACCACCGTCTGAAAACTCCACCACCACCACCACCACCACCGTCCAAAAAGTCAACCACCACCCTAAACAAACCCAATCGAGACAAATAGTAACTGGGCTCAAAGGTTTCTATAAATTATACTAGAACCATGGCCATCGAAGAAGAACACAAAATTGAAGATGAACACAGATATGCTACAATCTTCAAAGGTCAGGCAATGATGGAGATTTCAGGTCTAAAGCAAGAAGAGTGTTCATCTCCATTGGTGGTGGTGGTCTTACAAAGAAGAGAGAGACACGACTTGATATGAGAGACATGTGGTGAACGACGGGGGTGGGTGAGAGAGAGAGATGGTGACTGTGGCGACCTTCTCGGACGACGGTGGTGTTGGTGGTGGTCTTCTCGGAGGGTGGTGATCCTCTCGAGATCTTGAGATAAGAGACAGATTGTGGCAAATGGTGGTTGCGGACGATATTGGTGGCAGCAGATCGATGGTGTCCGTCTCTCAAATGCTCGCGACTAATGGGGCTTGAACCCGCAGCTTCCGGAATAATGCTAATTTAAACTGCAAGTTAGTTAAAAGACTAACATTGTGGCAAATTGACAAATTCAAGGACCATCTTAGTCATTTTTTAATAAATGACTAAATCATGGACTTTTAGTAAACTACAAGGACCAAATAAGTATTTAATCTTATTTTTAATAACAAATTTTGATATTTATATTAACTTTCTCAACAACTTACTATACGTAAATTGTAGTTTTTGGTTGTGGGGTTTCTTAATTCAATTTTGTTTTTTAAACTTTATTAAGCATGTTTGTGGTTTTGTTAACTTTTGCGAAAAACAAATTCGCCCTTGTTAATTAATATTCTCTCTAATTAAGCACTAATTAATAATGTTGATGGAGAAGAAGAGATCGAAGATGGAGTCAACAATGTAAAGTTGTTTATCAGATTGTTTAGAGGATTTGAGAAAGGGTTAAGATCCTCTCATGTTGTGGTCAAACATGACTCATCATGTTATCTTATGGACATGAGAGTGAGTCCCTTATTCTAAGTCAAAAATGAATCCCTTTGTATACCTCACTTTAATGTTTGTGAGAGAACATGTTATGTTATGTTTGACCACAACACGAGAGGATCTTAACCCTTTGAGAAAGAAAACTACAACCAGTTGCTGAAGATGCAAGAGGGCGACGTGGAGAGTGGTGTCGGAGAACAATTGACATGTACAAGATAATGGTCACCTTTATGTACAATAAAACAAAAAACGAGAGGGGTTTTTATCAAAGGTTTTGCCTAAGAATGATTAAGCCGACGGTGCATGGTGTCGCAAAGAGAGACATCTACAAACAATATGGACCAAAACTGTAGTTTACTCTCTTTAGCAGGTTTCTAAAAAACTTATCAAGGCATCGTTGTGGCTCTGCGAAGAGGCGAAGCTTGATATGTCATCATAAAAAGGCCTTAGGAATGGATGTTTAAGTCTCGTGCACACCAAAGCATGGATATGCATGTCTTTACATATTATAAGACTTATTTTTAGGCATGTTTAAGGGGTTGGGTTATATAAGTTGGATATATGGGTCGGACAAATGGTTATTCAGTTATGACGGATGGTTGAACCGATTGAAAATGAAGAAACAAGTTGATAATACTCTTTGTAATGTCCACTTTTAAAAGATAACGCTTTTTGTAAATTTGATATATTTTATTTGCGATATAAATCTATAATTTTGATTTTTTTTTCTTTTTGTATGTATAGTTGTATAAAAAAGGTTCATGCACAAAGTGTTATTCTTGCGAAAAGTGCGAAAAGTTATCTCAACCTTTTATTTGTATTTAATCCAATGGTCAAGATTAATCTTATATTTTTATTTTTAAATCAAATTGGTGCAATAGTAAATCAATTTTTTTCTCTTTCTAATTATTTCTCTCTCATATTTTCCTCTCTTTTCAAAATTTTAAATAGAATATAAAATAATTTACTAATATTTTATTACTTATCTTATATTCAATAGTGTACACAATTGTAACGGATATACTAGTTTTCATTAACTATGTTGTGTTCACAACTAAACATATCCAACCATTTACTAGCACACAATCCATCAGTTATATACTGTGTTTGTTTATTAGTGAACACAATTATATATCTGATTATAATACGAATTTGGACATATAATTCTTTAAGTGAGCGTTTGTTCATAGAAATTGGGTGAAATTGAAATTGACAATTCCTAAACTCTCTTTCTAACTCTCGATCCTCCATTCAACCACCAACAAACCACCATCGCCATCTCCTTTGTATGAAACCACCACTGCCGCCACCACCTCCTTCATCTTCATTGCCACCAGCACCTCATCATCTTCAACCACCACCACCACTAATCAAGAACAACAGTGAAGATAAGCTAAACCCATATCTAAACAAGGATGAAAACCCATTCAATATGTGAATCAGAAACAATTTACGAGAAAACCCATTTCAATATATGTGGTACCATCTACAAAGCCCGCCGCCTCCAGATATGGTAGGTTTCGGTCTCAATTTAAGTTGTCGATTTAAAGAAATCGATTTAGCTCTCATTTCTTGTGCCGTGAAACCAAAATCGTCGGATTTAGAGAAAGGGAGTCGGAGTTGTCGGATTTTTAAAGAGAGACGTCAAAGGCTTTTGGGAGAGAGGGCGTTGAATGAACTACCGGCGATGGTGGAGGTTTCTTCATCAAAGAGAGGATGGTGTAGGGACATATTAGTAAGGAGAGGATGAGGAGAGATGAAGAACAGTAAGTGTTGAAGGTTAAAGAACACTAAATGTTTCTTTAACAATATAATAATAAAAATAATTGTAATAAAAATAAAAAATAGAATAAAATAATAAATAATAAAGGTGACCTGCTTAACTTTCAAACGGAGTTCACATTACATGTTGTAGGATTTCAATTGTCTCAATTATCAATGCAAATGAAGCAAATCTAAAATAATTATGTATGATCTTGGCATGTACGAATGAGAGAATACCAAGAACACACACACAATATTCTGTTGTATTGAAATGCTTAAAGAAACTTGTTAGTCCTATGTTTAGAAAAGTTAGATTTGATGAGACAAACCATAGATATGTATAGATGATAGGTTAAATATTAGGAATTATGTAAGTCTG
>JAUEJL010054205.1:0-20091 GCA_032274825.1 Drosophyllum lusitanicum
TGTGTGTGTGTGTGGAAAAGTTCAAACGAGAACTGTTTTTAGTACAAGAACTGCGAGAACTAATCTTAGCCGTCAAATTCCCCCTCCTTCAATTGGATTGCCCACCCATGAATTCCTTACATGCATCTTGTCACACTCAATCCTCCCACGCTCTTCATCCATGAATTTCACTTACCACTTGAATGGCAAAGATTGGTTCTCTCAGTTTTCGTACGAAAAACGGTTCTCGTTTGAACTCTCCCCTATATATATATATATATATATATATATATATATATATAAACACTTTTATTTTCCATATTTCTATATACAAATTACATCATTTTCTTTGGTTAGGTTTAGAAAATGTCATAAATCCAACTTCTGCCAGCCAGCAATAAGAACGCGTTTGAATGGAAGCATTAGACTTTTAAATTTAATAATAACAATTAATTAATTAATTAATGCTTTCTTAATTGTCTAAAATATTCATATAAAAATGTTGTTGTGGCTTTATTCAAGTTAGATACATGATCCTCCTCGAGTATATATAGATATCGATTAAGACAACAAATCTGAAGGTTGTTAATTGGTCCTTTATATATATTCTCCACATTATCTACTTAATTACTCATCTTTAAACATATATATCCTTCTACCCATAATTAATTAATTATCTGCTTTTTCGACATTTGAATTAGACTTACTGTGTTAAATTTGTTTTCTAAATCTGAAATCACTAATATATATTTTTAGAGCAGCAAACACACATTCACTAACACCTAATATTGTCTACGTACCATGAGACTTAACCCTTAGGGGAGAGACACCTTTCACCAACACCTAATATCGATGAGCTACAAGTTCTTTGATTGAAATTACAATATATGTGTGGGTCAAATATTTCAACATAATCTACAAATCAAATTTCAAATTAATGTACGTTTTTAGAGTCTAAAAAAACAATTTGAGAAGATCGAAAGCTATATTATAGAAACAAAGTGGTATTGCTACAACGAATTGAATACAATATGTATGTATGCATTTCTATATTCATAATTATTAGTGTGGTTGCATTTGTTAATTTAAGGTTAAAATTGGGAATAAATTAAAGCATGCTTTTTTGTTGTTTCCATGTACCTAATGTCGTATTATTTAATTCATAGGAACCTTTGAACAAAGATGCATGTTTTCATTAATATATATATTAATTAAATCAATAGCTAGCTAGTGATGCAATTTAATACTTTTGTTTCATATATTTCTTTTATTTGTTTTCTTAGCTTTAATTAGTATATGTCAAAATAACTAAAGATGCAACCATATATGGAACCAACAATATAACCAAATAAGCAAATTATGAAGCATAAAATAAAGTAACACGTATATAATAGAGGTGATGAAATTACAAATATACGATGCCTGCAGTAATTATATTCAGGAATTAAATTAAATTTGTTTATTCGGTAGCATATACAAGAGTGGCATGCGTAATATACTAAAGGCGACGAATAAAGAGGGACAATGAAGAACTTTATGGTAATTGGTAATATATAGCTAGAAATGAGGATGTGCATGGTTACAGATTTCATATTGATTTAAAATTTATAGTCTTAAATTTTAGTCTTGATACGTACGTACGTGTGTTAAAATGAGAAAGGAGTATTTTGTTACTCAAGTATACCTTAAGTACCCCTTTGAAGGCTTTATTTTTATTTTTTTAATGAAAAATCCCCCCAACTTTTAACAACAATTGATCGAGTTGATCTACATGTCATAAATTTATTCCTATTATTAAGAGGATAACAACTTTTCTCATCTGATATTGCCTATGCTCTATACATTTAGCATTAGGTTCAAATAAAAGGCAATATGATTAAGGGAGTTGATTCTTTCACTTATAAAACTAATTCGGTCACAGAAGAAGATACGGTTAGTATAATATATATTTCCCTTAGATGAATTAACTCCACAAGTGAAAGGATCATCCTCCTATGGTTAAAGGTGTTCTAGGTATTTACTTCACGCTTTTTAATCTAACCCTTATCCCCCACTAAAACGACTCAGTTGCTACCCAAAAATACTCTCAATATAGCACCCGCTTTGACGATTCCATAGCGCCAAAAGGACATAGATGCTAACCATACATTTACTAATCTAAAAGGAACTTAAATCAGACACTCATTGGTACAAATTTTGTTTGAAAAGGATTTGAGTTTATGATGGTCATATGATGTTATACAAATTGAGTTTGAGTTTGAAAAGGATTCGAGTCGTTTGGAGTTGAAAATATCAAGTTTTAGCAAATTTCTCAAAGTACCAATAGAGCCGGCGAGGTCGGCTGTGGTCGACTTTTGGTCTGACTGTCAAAATCTAAACTTTCTATCTTGAGGTACACTAACTTGGTGGTCGACTGTCAAAATCTAGACTTTCTAAGGTCTACCGACAGTATCTGGACTTCATATCTTCTGTTATGGTAGCTCACGCTCAACCATGGATGCTCTTGGTAACTTTAGTTAAGTATTTCTAAGAGTGTTTGAGGGTTAAATGTCAATTTTGACAATAACTCTTGAATTTAGGCTTTTAGTTTGAAATTTTAATAAGTGTTGACAATATATGAAATCATTCGTTTAGGGGCTTGTCATCATTAGATTTTAGTTTTGTTGTATTTATAATCGAATTGTGATCATCATCAAATCTCAGATACATAACAAAGCACGTTTGACTTTAATTAACGTAGTGATCATTAAACTTTGTTTAATATATATTGTCTGTTTGTTTGGCATTGCTAGATCATATATGGCATTCGTATATGCATGTTTGATTCTCTTACTATACAATCATTGATATGTTATGACTTGATGTGTTATACATGCTCTTAGGAAAATGGTTACTTGCATATTGTATTGAATTATAGTAAATAAAGCATTAGTAGTACGAACTTATGTCTAGATTTTGGTTATACGATTCAACTTTGAGTGTATGTAGGGTCTTGGGTTGGTTTCACTCTATCTTATTAATTAGTACTAAAAGAACGGCAGGAGTGCGGAGTGCCGAGAGGTTCGGCTGAGTGCCAAGAGGTGCAAATCTTTGAGGATGGTTTTCAATACAAAGGGACTTCTATAAGGCATGAGACTGTGCATAGCCGTGTCTAAAAGGGGCAATGGCCGTCACTTGGCATGACGAGATAGAATGGATTGCTTATAGATTCTTTCACCGACTCGGTTGCTGGTATGACTTTATCGTTTAGTCGTGGTTGTTGTAGTGAAGCAAATCAGCAACAGTTGGAAGGTGGTACGTAAGACCGTGACACACCATTCTAGGCTCTAAGGCCATGTGTTATGGGTTACATTTTCTTTCCCTTACCCAATGTCACAATAGCGTCACATTATTCTCTCTTTCATTTCTTTCACCCTACTCAAAATAAGTGTTATACCTTTCCTTTAAACCCTTCCCACTTTTTTATTATTTTTATATTAAAAAATGACAGGTGTGTGTGTGTGTGATAGGTTGAGAGGGGGGTGGGGTGGGTGGGGTTTAGTCTTCTCGATCGAGCTTCTATACCCGATGCCACTACTCGATGGCTTATCCGCAAAACTCGTTTTGGTGTTCCTTCTACCTACCCGAAGCTACTTGATGGAATCGAGTAGCGTATAACGGGTGGTCTAATAGCTAGCGGAGAAAACAAAAGAAAATGAAGAGAAGTTGGATCTTCATTATATATATATATATATTTTTTTTATTTTGTGAAAATTAAAAATCCATGAATTTTTTTTAGTCCTTACTTTCTATACAATAAAAGAGTCATAAATTAATGTGATCGTATTCTTTTTCCTATTAATTGATAATTTAATCGCAAACTGCAGGCTCCGTACGCCAAAATGGTGACCGCAATAACTAGGTGGTAATAAATTTGTACCCTCAAGGGGAAGGCTTTTCTGTAAAGAGCTAGTTAGAGTGGCATGTGAAAACCAACCATTTTGACATGTATCTTTAAATGTCATATCAAATCCATTTACAAGAATTTAAATGACTCTGTCCATCTTGCTTAATTAATTTGTTTTCTAGATATTTCATCAATAACTAAAAAATAAAATAAATTTCAATTTACTAAAATGGAATAGTAAATTAGGTTAAATGCACAGCCGGTTATCTTTTTCTTAGGTTTTATATATCAATGACTAACCTTTTTTAGGGTGTTAAATCGAAGATGGAAACCATGATCCCTACGTACTTGAGTTCTTTTCATTGTAAACGCTAGAGATTGTCATCAACACCATCCATTTTGGGCCTAAAACAAAATCTGAAAATTTGGCAACCTACTGTTGTCTCGGTACATTTGATAATTTTGCTTTTATAAACATCTTATTATAACTTTTAAGATTGTATATATTTTTACTTTCTAGCGATCATTTTGCGAAATCTCGTAAGGAACATAAGTAAATTGTAAACCTAGTTTTGATCAATGATTTACAAAAAGGTTTTAAAAAACAAAAGGACAAGTAAAAACTATTTAATTTGATAGAGCTACCAATTTAAGAGAACATATATAATACTGGTTTGATTTAAAAACTTCATATTGTGTTTCCTACAAGAGACATATTTTTTTCTTTTGAAACGGTCAGAAGCTTATTAAAATAGAAATTGGCTTTGAAAATATCAAAATTGAGTTCAAGACTGTTGTATTATTGTTAACAGTCAAGTTGACAAATAAAGTTAGATAAGTAATATTTTTTTTACTTAAATAGTTATATGAATAATGAAAATCTTAAAACTAAAACATGTTACTTAAATTGATTGAGGAGGTGACATTTGACTGTATGGTGATAACACGTACAGGTAATTTTGCATTCTCATATTTAAATTATGGTATTTTGTTCATTTCAATGTTTTAACGAGTTAACTTGTATGCGAGTATAATAATATCAAATTTAGGTTATGTTAACATCACATACCACTTATCTAAGCAGTAGTTTGATCATTTCGGTGTTTTTGTCGTCTAATTAATGCATTTAATGTTTTAGAGTGTTTATATAATTTTCTTTTTTAGAAAAAATGAAATTTAATATATATGGTTGGCAAAGCAAAGAGAAATTTTTGATGTGACAAAAAAATGATGACTGTAAATGTGACATGGACAAATGATAAGTTGTGATTGGTAGAAAGTGGAGAAACCTAAAATTAAATTCAAATTTAATTCAATTGGAAAGTGGTTGAAGGAAAATTGTGAGAGAGTTTTATGAAACATTTGAGGTGGTTTTATAAAAATAGTATATATTAATGTATTTAATTATAGGTTTTTCATAAATAATGTTTTATAATTTGTGATATTTTTTATTTAGAGTAAAAATAATTATATATTTGTGACTATCTCATTTTTATCTGCATTTTGATATAAATTTTATCGTAATATGATATTTTTTAAAAATTAGTATATTCTTAAATTTTTGTTATCCATCAATAGCAGTGTGTATGTAATTCTTGAAACAATTTATACGATTTTTATATTCTTCCTTCTATGTATCATAGTCAATATAATCATTGATTTCTTGGTCTTTCGATAAAGAATTAAAAAATATTTTATTTTTTAAAATTTTGTTTTATTACGATAAAGTTTATGTAAAAGTTAGATAATATTTATAATAAACTAAGGTGTATGTCAAATAGTTGATGCAATGCACTCAAAATATTATTAAAAATATATTATATTAATCTGTCATGGTTTAGTAACCTAATTTTGTAAAATATTTAAAAATTTATATTTAAGCGTAATGGATAAACGTACATGTACCAATTTAACATTAAAATTTCTTATCATAACAGGACTCAATTCAAATAATGAACACCAATCAATTTAAAAATTAAGATATATATATATATATAGGGAGAGAGAGAGAGCAAGGGTCAATGAAAAATCTTTCTTATATAAAGAAATTAAGTAACCATTATGAATCATCAGATCCATCAATCAATTGGCGTGCATCTGTATACATAAAAGGACATTTTTAAATTAACAAAAATCACTTATCCTGATATTTCTCATTCACGCGTTCTAACGTGATAAGAGTGGTTATTTATTTATTTATTTATTACATGAATATTTTTTCTGAAAAGCAACATTTTATTAACTAAAAACAACAAATTACATCATTCAACAAACCCACTCTATAAGACATAGGTTTGAAACTCCATTGAAGACCATGACATCAACTACATTATAATAGCTAAGAAAATGAATTACAATACTACTTTAGCCACTTCTTCCGGGAATGTTAACCAGTCGGTCCACGATATCACTTTTTGTTTCTTATATCTCCCCCGTAACTAGTGAAACAGTAATACTTGTGTATCAAAAAGAACATCTTCAGTCTTCCTTCTTTTTTGCTTGAAAATCATGTCGTTTCGGTTCTTCCAGATACTATACGTGAACGTCCTTGTAGCCACTTCTTAAATGTCATGCTGTTTTGATGACCACGAATTAAGGTTGTTTGCGTACAAGTCGCTTAACCTGTCGCCGTGTTTAAATGAACAACCCCGCCATTTGAAGAATTCTTTCAACACACTTGCCACCTTGGAGCACTCTATCAATGCATGGTTTACTGTTTCTGACTCTTGTTCGCACCTAGGACACAAAACAGAAGGTATATCGATGCCTTTGTCCACTAGTTTGGTGAGAACCGGTAGCCTTTCTCTATCCGCCCTCCATGAGAAAATATTCACCTTATTTGGGACAAAAGATGACCGGTAAGTCTTTGATTGTTGCACCGTTTCTAATGTCTTCAAATCCTCTAACAGCCCACAAACTTCTTTCACCAAATAATGGTTGTTTTCCCCGAAACTCCATGTCCAGCAATATGTTGCATTTTTTTGTAAGGATACTCGGGAAAGATCATTTAACAAGGATTGAATTTCTTCTCCCACCCAGCCTCTAGTTGCTCCAAATGTGTTAGCATTCCACACCCAAAGATCCTCCACCCAATTACCCAGTTCCCCTACAACAATTTGTTTATTTTTAAATCTGTTGTAAATTCTTAGATAAATTTCTTTTAGTTTGAAATTACCCAACCATGGATCCAACCAAAAACGAGTTGATAGCCCATTACCCAATTTGATTTTGAAAAAAGATAATAACGGAATCCCCAATGAACCATGCTCATTACCCGCCTTTATGATATAACCCATAAACCCAAGCCCACCCTATACAACCCCTCATCCAACACCACCCCCACCCCCACCCCTGACCCCCCGAGCGCCCATAAATACTTTTAATGATCTTAACTCAAAAGGCCCTATGTTCCATTTTGAATTTCCACCACCACTTACCTAACAAACTTAGATTATATATTATATGAATTCAAATCCCTAATGATCAACCCACCCCTAGTGGACATGAGAAACGCATTAATATTACATTTAAAAAAATTGGACGTGAAAAATATAATTTTATATTTTTAAAAAAAGTATGTATAAAAAGTATTAAATATAAACATTTTATTTACGTATTCGAGTCACCGCACGATTATAACACTAGTTGCTGATTGCTTAGGTGGTTACCATGAATTATTCTTTTCTTAATGGAAATAAAGTATAAATTCTAACTAAAGAAATTTTGGCCAATACCTTACAAGCTAGGGAATGACATTTTTTTATTATTTATGAATTATATCCTAAAATAGGAAAAAGAAAAAAAAAAACATGTAAAAGGGGGAAGGTATCCGCTGCTATACATATAGACAAGGTCGTTACCAAAACCTAAAGAAATGTCAAAGGGGAATACGTGATGATTTTTTAGGCTGGTGTTTGTATAATTGTACGTCTTTTTTTAACGTATAAATATATATTTTAATTGTAAAGGTAAAGTTGTGTTATTAGTTTAAAATATACAACCTTAAAGAACAGTTTATTTTACCGGAAAATAATTAAATAAATATAAATTATTCTTTTTAAAAACACTTAATTTGTTTAAATAAATAATTAAACTTTCATAATTAACTAAATAATATGATAAAAAAGTTTATCAAAATAACAAGGTTTGCCACATACATACGACTTTTAAAGAGTTGAGCTTCTAGAACCTACGCAGGTAAATTAATTGTTTATTAAACAAATTAGTTTTTAATATCTTAAAAATAAGTTGTTATTTATTCTGTATCGAAGATTATTTTTATAAGAAACGTCGTCACTAATGCCATAAAATACCTGAAAATATATAAATTTACTTGGCGATTTTTTTTTAAAGTGTTGTTATTATAATTACGATGATTATCCAGCTATTATATATATTTGTTTGTTTAATTAAAGGAATATATATTGTTAGGTGACAAGTAGTCACACTCCTTGACCCCACACCACCCAGTTCTATTCTTCTTTCTCCTTCAAAAACCCCCCATTATTTCCCACCCCAAAATATAAATAATATTCATTCAAACAAAACAACTACAACAATGACGAAGTCCACAAATCTCCTTCTCCTCCACCTGGTGATCTCCGCCTTCATTCTATCTCCTTTCATCCTCTCGCCGGCCGCCGCCGGTAACGGTGGAGACGAGTTCAGCTGGATATCAAAGCACGGAGGAGGAGCAGTAGGAGGATGCAAGGGATCTATAGCCGAGTGTATGGCAAGCGGAGAGATGGAGATGGAATCAGAGAGCACCAGGCGCATATTAGCAACGTCGAATTACATAAGCTACGGAGCGCTACAGGGGAACAATGTGCCGTGCTCACAGAGAGGTGCGTCATACTACAACTGTCAATCTGGTGGTCAGGCTAATCCTTACCAGCGTGGCTGCAGTACAATTACTCGTTGTCAACGTTGATTTCATTTTTTTCAATTTTTTTTATGAATTTCTTCTACTTCTTCTTCCTTTGATTTTCGTTTTTTTTTTAATATAATTTGACGAAGATATGATTGATGTCAATGATTGTTGGATGAATTTTATGTATTATATATCATGTTTGACTACCGTAAATCATCTCTTTCTTCTTCTGATTATGTAGTTTTACGTCTTAATTATAAAATTTCTATCGTTTGTTTTGTTTTCAAATCTATAATAATACTTTCAAAGTTTCGATCAGCGGTTAGTGGTTATAAACTTTGCTTAAAGCTTTTCATTTATCATCAATATTTTGGGGGTTTATATGAGGAGGTTCAATGCACCATCACAAAAATAACAAATGTTCATGTTTTTATTACTATTACTATTTGGTGCAGTTGATATACTAAAATCCAAAAAAACTATTTTTGCATAAATTTTGCCTCACATGAATTAAATAATAAGAAAATGTTATATGCAACGGTAAAAAAAAGAGTAATGATGAAGCCCTTTTAGTAGATAGAGTTTAATTTGTTATCCTAACGAGATTTTCCTTTTTGAGATTAGCGAATGTATTTATGTAATATTTTTTGAAATTTGAATGTGTAATTTAATCATGTTCACAAAATCAAGAACAAGTTATCGAGATTCGAGAGCCTTTAACGTGGATAAGTTATTTAATCTTTTTGCTTTTTTTTTACTACGTATATATAGGAGCTTGTTTATCCTAAATTAATCAGTTTTAAACTATAACAACCTTGTTATTATTTTAAACAACTAAACATAGGTTCTAAATTTTTATATCTCTAGATCAAGATGCTTTGATTTGTGCTTCCCTTGTTATGTAAATGATATTTGGGGATGGATAATTGTGTTTTAAAGAAAGAGATTGTCTATCAATAGCATCCATTTTGGACCTAAAACAAAATTTGAAACATTGACAACCTATTGTACTTTTGACAATTTTGCTTTTATAAACATCTGCTTATAACTATTAAGATTGTACATATTTTTACTTTCTAGCAATCATTTTGCGAAATCTCCCAAGGATCAGAAGTAAATTGTAAACCTAGTTCTGATCAATGATTTTATCAAGGTTTTATAAAACAAAAGGACAAGTAAAAACTATTTAATTTGATAGAGCTATCAATTTAAAAGAACATAATACTGATTTGATTTGAAAACTTCGTATTGTGTTTCCTACAAGACGGATGTATTTTCGTTTAACAGTCAAGTTGACAAATAAAGTTAGATAAGTACTATTTTTTTTTACTTAAATAGTTATATGAATAATGAAAATCTTAAAACTAAAACATGTTACTTAAATTGATTGAGGAGATGACATTTGGTTCTATGCTCACAACACATCTAACTTAGATAATTTTGCATTCTCATATTATTTAAATTAAGATGTATTTTGGTCTTTTTAATATTTAAATAAATTAAATGGTATGCGAGTACAATGATATCTAATTTCGTTGATGTTAACATCACATACCGCTTATATGAGCAGTATTTTGATCATTTCGGTGTTTTTGTCATCTAACTAATGCATTCTATATATTTAGAGCGTTTATATAATTCTCTTTTTTAGAAAAATGAAATTGCTGATTACTTCGGTGGTTACCATATATGAATTTATTCTTTTCTTAATCCAAATAAAAAGTATAGTTCCAACTATAGAATTTTGACCAATATCTTACAAGCTAGGGAATGACAAATTTTTAATTATTTAATTAGATTTCAAAATTAAGAATTATATCCGAAAATAGGAAGAAAAAAAAAACATGTAAAAGGGGAAAGGTATCGTCGCTGCTATACATATAGACTAGGTCGTTACCAAAACCTAAAGAAATGTCAAAGGGGAATATATACGTGATGATTGTTTAGGTTAATTGGTGTTTGTATAATTGTACGTCTTTTTTAAACATATTCTTTTAAAGAAATTGTAAAGGTAAAGTTGTGTTATTAGTTTAAAATATACAACCTTAAAGAACAGTTTATTTTACCGGAAAAAAATTAAATAAATATAAATTATTCCTTTTAAAAACACTTAATTTGTTTAAATAAATAATCTAAATTCTGAAACATCTGTATTTGTAAGTCATTAAAGTTTCATATAAAACTAAATAATATGATAAAAATAACAAGGTTTGCCACATACATACGACTTTTAATGAGTTGAACTTCTAGAATCTACGCAGGTAAATTAATTGTTTATTAAACAGATTAGTTCTAATATCTTAGAAATAAGTTGTTATTTTTTTCTTAATATTGATTGATTGATTACATTCTGTATTGAAGATTATTTTTAATATAAACGTCGTCACTAATGCCATAAAATACCTATAAATATATAAATTTACTTGGCGATTTTTCTTTAAAGTGTTGTTATTATAATTACAATGATTATCCAGCTATTATATATATTTGTTTAATTAATTAAAGGAGTGTATATATTATATATATTGTTAGGTGACAAATAGCCACTCTCCCTGATCCCACTTCTACTAGTTTTCTATTAAATTATTTTTCCCTGAGGTGGTTTTTTTCTATAAATTATGTCCTTTTGAAGTATATAATTACATATTTTATTGTATAAATTCAAAATTCTCCCACAAGGGTTAATAAAATCAATAGAGTATATATTTACATTGAGTCGGTGAAAAGGAACCAGAAGGGGGTGACGTTTACACCTAACACAACCAAAGTTGTCTCCTTCAACTTTAAATATTCCCTAAATTTTAACCATAGAAGACCAAACCTCAGCCACCGGAATTTATATCTTCCGTCATTCTGTGAGATGTCTTGCCTATGAATTTCATCCATTTACTTTATTATTATTATTATTATTATTATTATTATTATTATTATTATTATTATTATTATATCTCTTAAAGATGTTTACGGGTCCAAGTGTCGAACACCATACGTTACAATTTGCCTATTTTTTGCTGTCTGGACGCCAAAAGTGATGGGCTGATAGTTGTCACGTCTTTCAAGCTTTTGTTACGCTATATGTCCTACACTGTGTCATCACGCAAGAGTGACAATCATGTCGTGTTCGGGTTTGCGAATGATCATGACACAAGCATGATCCGTTTAATTATTTGTGTCAGGATACGTGACACGAACCAATATACGAGAAAACATGACATAACCTGCATAACCTGTTTAAATATACATGTACGTGGGTTATTAACGGGTGGACAGTCTGCGAGTTTAGTTTTACTAATTTTGTTCTTTGTTTGTCAAAATGCATAATCTAAATGCAAAATATCAAATAAAATTCAATCCTAACTATATAGGTAAATTCAAATACAAAAACTTGATGCTTTTAAAATAATAAATTAGTTACAAGGGATGAAACATTAATGATTCAAAAGAGAAACGGTAAATTTGTTTTTTATTAGAGTTAAGAGGATTACGAAAAAACAGAAAAAACCCAATAGTAAAAATATGAAACATGAAAAACAAAGAGGTAAATGGAAAAATCAAAAAGCTACACGGGTTGGTAGGTTGACCCGTGAACCTGCTAACCGAACCGAACAAGGCCCGTTTAATTATATCGAGTTCGTATCATGATAATTCATCATATCATCACGTGCCATGCATGTATTATGGATTATGAGTTTTTGTTAAATGTTAATAACTCAAAGGGACTCGGTGTAGCTAACGAAATTATGAATTGTCGGACCAAATCTATAACCTAAGACAAATCACAAGAAGAAAATTTTTAATTTACTCGAAATATTTAGACGTTTTTTTTTTTTTCACAACGAAGAATCGTCACTAAAAGTTGCTTAAAAGAAACCATTTCCGAAACTTAAAATGTTAATATACATCGGTATACTTTATGCTTTTACTGCTTTAATCCAATAGCTCAAAATCCTCATCTCAAGATTTAGACCACAAGATTAGTCATTTAAAATAACTAGATTGAAGCTCATGTGACATATGGGTTAGTTTAAATAATATTAAATATTAAATATTAATAAAAAGACATTAAATACTTATAAAACATAAAAAAATGAGAATTTTGAAAAACAATGACAGACAGTGTCAATATCGAGACCAGTGGTCGATGCGAGGTTAAGGACAAACTTGACGATAAAAACGTGATATCATAATACGAAAAAACGTAATTGTTTTTTGTATAAAACATTGATCATTCTTATTACAATCATACAAAATAAAAGAGATCTTAAATGATTATAACATATTTTTAAAAGAAAAAAAATAAAAAATTGGTTAAATATGATGTTCTTAAATTTAATAAAGGTTAAATATAATATTTATAAATTAGCATAAGTAAATGTGACCTTTTACGTTTTAAAAGGGTCATATATGAAACTCCTTTAATAATTTTGACTAACGAAAGTTAAAACTAAAATTCAAATTTTAATTGAATAGATTGTAAAGATTGAATAATCAATTTAATTTTATTAAATGAAATATTTAGAAGCGTATAACATGACTTGGCACTTTTAGTAACAAGTTAGATTTTAAGCCTGCGTCTGTAAAAAGCAACCTGGAAACTAGGTGCTTAAATTTATAATCAACTTAACACACCTAATTTATTATCAACTCACACCAATTCCTGTTAGAGCAAGGTGAGAGATCTTCCCCCACCATGTCGTTATTCTACACTCACCACTTAATATACTGCTCGTTCAAGACATGAATCATTATGACTACCCAACACACCAAATTTTAAGACTCACTTATACAATCAACCAATTAAAGAAATTTAAGACAAAAATACAAAAAGATAAAAGTGCTTCACCGCTCCCGCTCCCGCTCCCTTTCCTTGCAGTCTCTCTATCACATCCAGCCGCTACCACACGTGCTGCACCATTAGCCCCTATCACGCCCACTTCCTTCACTCTTAAGAAAGATGTTTTGCTATGTTAACTTAGTTGGCTAAAGGTCATATGGAAAGCCGGAAAGGTTACAACCCATAACAAAACGAAAAGAACAAAAATAAAAGAACCAAGACTAGAAGCACTTTGCCTCCACCCTAAAAGTTCTTTAGAGATGGACATCTGATACAGAATATTACCATTACATGTCCTCAGTCCTCGTCCTTTCTTTCCAATTATTGACAAATTCTAATGTCCACACGTTATAGCAAACTGTAACCGGTCTAATTCCGTAAATATGGCACACCGATTAAACACAGAGCCAAGTATAAGTTATTGACAATGTATGAAAATGCAGAAATCAAGGAAACACCAGAGAGATATGCAAAGTAAAAAGGTAGAGCGATTTGTTAAAAAGCAAGTAATCAATCAGCTTTTTCTTTTTCCAAAAGCATTGACAGGAGGATGGGATGTTTCTATCTTCAGAGAAAGGAGCAATATATATAATTGACTCATTTATCAATTAAAAAAGAAAAAGTTAGCAAACGGGCAGCTGGAAATGAGTGTTTGTCTCGGCCCCGAAATAGCAGGCAATGGGTGGTGAATCTTGTTGACCCAAAAAAGATAAAATGTTCTAAGAATCAGAAAATGGTTAATAGAAATGTATCACCAAGCTCAGCAAATTCATATCAGGATATAATCATAGATGGTAGAAAGAGTAGCATAAGGATATGCATAACAAGATACAAGTTAAAACGCGAAAACACAAATAAATCTCACTTCATTGACAGGATGTCATGTGATTAACTGAAGTACTAAGCACAACCTTCATCTGGCTTTGGCTCATCAGGTTTCTTTGATGTAGACAAAGGAGATGGAGAACCCTCTGCCCCCATTTCTGTTCTTAGGTCATTGATGCTCTGCTCCAACTCATTTATGCGTTCTCCCATCTCATCAAGTATATTGCAGTTAAGGAAAACTGTTGGACTGCTGGAGCTTGATAGCAATTACAATCCATTAATATCAAACTAGGTTGATTCTCGTCGTATATTATTGATAACAGTCGGCTATAAGAAAAGGTTAGGCTAAAAGTTGAAAAGGGTCAACAAGGTCGAACAGGTAAGATTGGTCAAAAGTCATCTATCTTGTTCAAACAAATAAAACATCCTATTTCATTTCTGTTAAAAATCGTATTACTCTTCTTAATTTTGAATCTGAAAATTTTACGAAATTTAAAACGGGGGGCAAAAGTTTGTTGGCGGGACAATTCAACACATTTTGACTTGTTACCCAATCTTCCTGGTCTCATCCTATGCTGAACTTTTATTAGCATGCGAAAGTACTTTTTAGGAGTGTAGTTAGTTAACTTGCTACGAACACCATACCATAACCTTGCAACATTTGTGAAGGCGTACGATAAGATGTCTTTACCGTTAATTGAATGTTGAAACCCTTTAATATAACAAAAATAAACATGATCTTGCGGACCCATGCCAACATGACCAATTTTTGTAGTAATGACAAGTTGACAATGGGGTTGTACTTAAAGAGTATCACAGTAAAAGAATAAAATACTAGAAGAGAGAGAGAGAGATTGTTATGCTCATGGGACATATCAAACTGAAAATTGTCAGCTTTCAAGAAGTATTATTACTTATGACTGGTTTACTTTAAGCAGATCTTTGGATGAAGTATCAAAGCATGAAAAGTACAAAAAGGATATTCTTTGAAACAATGGAGTTAGACATCGTCTGGAATCTGTTTTGCTGCAATAAGCCAGTAATAAGACATATCAGAAAATCAGAATGAAATAGAAATTCTGGCTGAAATAAATATAGAAACACAACGTTTACATCTTACCATCTGCTGAAGAAGGGTTTGAACCTGTAAAAGAGACAAGTAATTTAGTAATGTTGTGCCACATAAACTACAAATAGGTCTGCGAGTTTGTAAGAACGTGAGATCTAAGTCAGATCGACGAATGATACAATATAATCTATGGTCCGACTAAGTGGATCATTAATGGATCAAAACCCGGCCCATGTCCAATTGATCTGTATAGATCATGACTCAAACATGTCCACTCAAATTTTTGGTTTTCTAATATGTCAGTACAGCTCTTTTATTTTAATTTTGCACAGTTAATTTTTTATTTTTCCCAAAAGTTGATACTTTCATATGTGACAACTTCATTAATGATATAACGTTTTAGAACATGAGCAATTTCTGTACGAAACTTGAACAAAAAACTTAACATTATGTAAAATAATGCCAAAGGTTTAGAAAATGCAATTATACTTTATCAAGACAACCTTTGAAAGTACTTGTTTAGTAACAATAATAATTATTTTAATGCCAGCATTTTTTTGTATGATCTAGTTTCATAATGACAAGCACTTTCATTGTGAAACATTGTTACAAAAAAAGTTGATAAAGGGTTCTAAGTTTTGAATATGTAACTAAATTATGTACTATATTTTTATCGATACAATCTTCAAAAGTAGTTCTTTCAAAACATTAATAATAATTGTAAAAGGTCACCAAATTATGTATGATAAGCTTTCACAAAGCAAGATCTTTCAATGTGACTTATTCCATATTTCATATTTGCGCGATACGTGGTTTAAAATGTGGGTAGTTTTATGAGAAGATTAGAAGAACTCTTTTAAACTATTCACATTCTTAAAATCTAACATAGAATCCACACTTTAAAAACCTTCTCGTCATAAAACTATCGTCACATTTAAAAAATAAGTATTCTCAATCATCACATTGTTAAATCTTTTTCATAGCTCTATAGATAATTTAGCCTTGCAAGGTGGTCCTTGCTGATTTTTTATATGCACGCTTATTAGATGAAATTTGGGAAAGACGCGGACGGGATCTAATAAAGATAAAGAGACGGGACAGAAGGAAGTGAAGGAAAGAGGCAGCCAAAGGAGAGTGGGAAGGTGCACTTAATAGTGACAAAAAATAAGAGATGGTGAGGGTGGGACATTGATATTTGGAAACGGATTTTTTGAACCCACTCAAACATAGATTTATGAAGCAACCTGAATATTAAAAAGCTTAAAGTAAAAGGATTAATCTAATGCATCGCTTATTTAATCAAATTAACACTTATATATAAGCCTAATCGCAATTCAAATGCAGAAAGCAAGTCTAAAATAAAAATTGTGATGTTTTATAGTAAAATCAGGTGTATGTGGATATAAAATAAGCATTTCAGGGTCAAGAATACAAAGACAATACACTTAGACCCGAAAGTATAGGGGTATACATATGCTTCAATTGTAGCTCCAGCATGTAATTACCACACACAAATAGGCTTACTCATTAAACTAAAATACAAGCAAATGTTATACAAACTTACAAATTGTGTCATGTCAGCAGTGCTTTGCTTGGTATCTCCAGAATCTTGTCCATCCTGCCAGTAGAAGCAATCAAATCTCTTTAAATGAGCAAAAAGTTCAAACTGAGATGTGTAATCTCTTATTGAGATAGAAAGATACACGCAATTCAAGGTCAACTCAAAATCTAAAACTAAAAAAACCAGTATTCACTAGTCGATGGTTTTTCTTCAGCAAACCAAAGAGATCACTATAAAGAGATCAAAACCATAGTCACATGGAACTGGGTTAGCTCCGGTACGGGAACGCGGAACGGGTTCGTGGTTCGTTAGGTCATTAAGATTTTGGTACGATAGGGGTAGGTTCATTTCGGTTCGCCATCGGTACGAAGTAGCCATTTCCAAGGTAGGATGTACCGCGTATAAAAATAAATAATCATACTAATATTAATTCTCAAAGATATAAATTTCATACTTTCCATAGCATCAGACCAGATTACCAGAAACATTAAGACAAAACAGAAAAAAGAAACATTTATAATCCATAAAATGAAGGAAAAGACCATTTTTAGTGAAAGAAAAAAAAGAAGCTGATCGGAAGGGGAAAACAGCACTGATCAGAAGGGAAGGGTGGAAGGAGGGTAGAAGATGATATAAATTGAACATTTTAAACACTTAAATAGGAATTAGAATGAGTACTGAATCATCAAAAGACTTGTCGAGAAATGGATACATATAGAGAATCAAAAATCGATGAGTTAGGGTCAACCAAATGGTACATAATTTCCCGCCTATGAAATTAACGTGCCTAAAGTTGAATTCGCAAGCCAACTCGTGTTTTTGATTGTTCGGATCGTTCCTAATTGCATTCCCATACACGAATCGAAGACCAACAGAATCAATTTTCACCATCGATTTGGTTCGATTTGACCAACGAACCAAATCGCATTCCATGGTGCAACGGGATCGCTTTCGTACCGAGATTGGGTAAGAAACGATCAGAACGTAGATCGTGGGGATATCAGTGAACCATGTGACTATTATCAAAACTCCAATGAGATCCTTCAGGAGAATGGAGAAGTATGACACGTAAACAGAACAACATTTTACAGCTCTCTAATCTGTATATAAATGGTAAAATGCAGGAAAAAGGGATGAACATGAGAGGCGGAGAATGTTGTGATACTAAATTACATAAAAGAAGAAATGAGTCCCTAAGATGTGAAATGAGAAATTGAGAATTAAGTAATACACATTTTGCAAACTCCCTAAAAACCCTAACACAGAAAATTACACCACCTGCCAACATTAGGTACACAGAAACACAAATTCAAACCTATTTATAAGTCAAAAGCTTAACTCAAAATCTTAAAACTAACAAAATCAGTATTCACTTGTAACTGTATTTTCTTCATCAAACAAAACAGCTGCTGAGTGATCAGAATTCCAATGAGATCCTTCAAGGGAATGGAGCAGGATGACACATAAACAGAACAACATTTTTACTACTCTCGGACCTAAATATAAATGGTAAAATGCAGGAAAGGGGGACGAATATAAATGGTGAAATGCAGAAATGAGTCCCTAAAATGTGAAATGAGAATCAAAAATTCACAAACTAAGAACCCTAACACTACAAAATGACATCACCTAACTAACATTAGGTACACAAACACAATTTCATAACTATTTAAAAGTTAATAACAGAATTGGTATGAGTCAAGAGTTTCTAGTTCGATGGAGGAGTACCAAGATAACAGAATGAGGTTTAAACTAAGAAGCAAATTTCTTTTTCAGTCAAGCTGCAACATCTCAAATTAAATCGTCTGTCGGGTGCGTTTGAGAACTCTAAATCAATGACTCTGTATTGCAAATGAAGTATTGTCAAGATCCATATGCAGGATCTCAGGTTTCAAGTTCCTAAATACCAATTACAAGATATACAAATTCTTTACATCCGATCTCGAATCTGATGCACGTATAGGAAGAACACTTTATGGAACTTGAAAAACATCGCACTATGCTACTGAAATGGTGTTCGGAATTCGTATCAACAACTCAAATCGAAGAAAACCTTCCGACTATATGAAACCCTAACCCAGTGTATACAGATAAGTGAAATCAAATCTCGAAATACAGTGAATTATTTGCGATAATAATGGACATAGGAGATCTGTTTACCATATTATCGAGTGATTGTGAATCGGTCCAAGGTAGTCTCCGTTTCTCGTTCGTCAATTTCTCTCTCTGACACTGGTGAGTAGCTCTTTGATTTCGTGGTCTTGTTTTATCTATCGGGGAATTCGGGTCCCTAGATTTTCAGCGAATTACCATTTTGCCATGCGCTCACAAAATTCAAATTTTGAATTCTCCGGTTTTTGTCATTTAATTGAATTTTTTTACGGTGTTTTTATTTTTTTTACGAAAAAAAGTGTTTGAGATTAATTTTTTAAATTGAGTTAGAACCACTTTCTCAAAATGTATAATTTTTAAAATTTAAATTAATACTTCATCGTATGTAATTTACATCTAGTTACAAGTTTTTAAGCTAGAAAAAAGTATATCCGTGTCATTATTTTAAAAATTTGTTACTAATATGGTCTCTACATTCGTTAAAGGTGTTTTCGAGTCAATTGATTAGTGTCATCAGTAACGGTCAAATCAGTATCGTTAACCTATCACAAACATCGAGCAGTAATAAATGTTATCACGACCATTCTTTAATTTCAAGTTGTAAGTTTTTAAGTTAAGAAAAAGTATACTCCGGTTACTATTTAGCATTTTTGTTAAGAATATGCTTCATACATTCATTAAAGTGTCTTAAGTAATTTGATTAGTGGCCAAGTCGGTATCGTTAACTTATCACAAACACATAACGGTAATAAATATCACGATCATCCTGAACTTACACAAAATTATATTATCACTTCATACCATTTGTTTATTAACTAATTACCTCATTACAACAGTGACCACAACCGCAAGTTCCTGAATAAGGGGTGATGTGTGATTTTCGTACCAGTTTTAAATTTATAAAAACCGTATATATTTTAAGTACGAACACAATAGGCAAGTGTACCCAATCGTG
>JAUEJL010054215.1:0-20083 GCA_032274825.1 Drosophyllum lusitanicum
GAAAATATAACATACAGTTTCAAATTTGAAGATAAAGCTAATTATGGATACTTAAAATAAGGAGTGAATTAGGTATATAACTTATGTTAAAATTCGTAATTTTAGTACAATTACCTTTAATATTTGGTGATACAAAAAATATTGGTGATACAGAAAATGGATTCCTTTTTTAAAAATATATGGTTTCCTAATTTATATGGTTTCCGATTTATTCCTTTTTTAGTACAATTATCTTATATGTAACCTCTACATTATACACAATTTTTTATTTATAAGGAAACTCCAAACACACAATTAAACCAAATTACTGCAAATGCAAAGCAATATTATCAAAATATAGACTCTAAACTCCATTAAAATAGCTTATGATTACAGAAACGATCAAACCTTGAAATAAGCAACTTCAAACTTCAAACTGATTTCCAAATTGATCAAACCTTGAAGTATTTTTAACAGATTGTAGTAATAATCACACTAAACAAAAACAACTACACCTTCGTATAATTGAGGTATTTTTAACAAATTACACCTTCATGTCTTAATTGATCTACTTGTTAAAATAATAGTAAAATAAATGAACAGATGAAAACCCTCATCATAAAGTAAAAGGAAATCATAAAGACTATACAAGGACTAACCTAATAATCCGGAATTGGCCTTGATTGACACTTCGGCATTGTCGGTCGCTACGAGCAACCATAGATACAATATTTTTCAATTCCTGTGAATAATTTTGTCTTCAAGTAAACAGTAAACATGAAATCAAGGAGAGAGACATTTAATTAAGAGAATTTGAAATAATAAAATATAAACTCTTATAAGAATGTACATGAAGATTGAGAGTTTTATAGTCAACTCTACTAAGTGGCTAACTATAACGTGAGACAATACTCAATAGGTAGAGATACCGGTGATTGGGAGCTCATTGCCAAACACATGTTATTCTTTATATGATAAGGGTTGTGTTGTATAATGCTGCATGTCAGGTTAATGTTGAAGACTCTTTTAAAGGGTAGAATATATATGTTGGCTTATCAAGGCATCTGCAATCATAAGCTTAGCCAAGTAGAAGAGAGATATAACCATCATGCAATCGGGTTAAAAGATATATAGTCATAAGCCTGGCCAAGTAGAGGAGATATTAATAAAAAAATGTACATGTACAAAAAGTAAATTCTTTCTCAATCTTACCCCCTAACACGGTGACCACACATCAAGAACATCTTGTGAATGTCATAAACAAAAACTTAATTCTTTCTCAATCAATTCATGCCGAAACAAAAACAAAGGGAATGGTTTCTAATTAAGTAATCAATGAGAAAACCCATTAGTTGTATAAGCACAATAAATATAAATGTGATAACAGTTCCAAATTCACATTATATATATATTATTCTGAATTTCTGATTATTGAATGTCATATACTCACTTTCAGTTGGCACTTCAAAACACTCCCTATTTGCTATGAAGAAAACCCAGCAATAACTAAACCATTATATGCCATTTTGTACACAGAGGTGTTTAACAATTTCAAAACATCTACAAACATATGATAAACCTAATCTGATTCTATATAAGTTGGTAATTTAATTTATATATATTATTCTGAATTTCTGATTATTGAATGTCATATACTCACTTTCAAAAGGCACTTCAAAACACTCCCTATTTGCTATAAAGAAAACCCAGCAATAACTAAACCATTATATGCCATTTTGTAAATAGAGGTGTTTAACAATTTCAAAACATCTACAAACATATGATAAACCTAATCTGATTCTATATAAGTTGGTATCAATATTTTCATATCAATAAGTTAACTTCGACTATTAACCAAGTTTCTTACATCAGTTTAAGTTATCCCTAAATCAAGCTCACTATAAAATCTTAATAGATGTGTAGCTAGGCAGATTGTATTACAAAATGTCACCTTGAAAGATGTAGATCATCTGGTATAAAAACACAATAAGACATAGGAAAATATCACTACAATGCAGCCGATAATAAAAGTCCAAATAACTTCATGACTCAAGGAAAATATCATAATGAATGAGATAAATACATAAAACATAAATTTTGCATCATATCATATACATTAAGGCAGCTACCACTTCATGTAGTTCAACTCACATGCGATGGCCTGATATTCTTATCTGAACATTACTTAGTTTTATTCCATATCTCAAACATCATATAGCTTGAACATTCATAGGCTGGGTGTAAATTTGATAATGGTTAATTTAACTTTATGCTTCTCATATACCATTTCTTTCTGTTAATAGAATGTAATCCAGCTTCAAACTTCAAATTGATTTCAAAACTAATTTTTTTAGTTATAAAGGTTTAGATAATTAACAGCATCATTACCAGATTAATCGATCAGCTGATGCGACCTGATCCCACACACATTCGATCTGGCAGCAAATATTTATTTGGCTTTAATCCCCACACCAAAAGCAATAAATCACGAGGCAATTTAGGCACAAACAGGTACTTCGGTTTCTTTGGGGCATTTCTTCAAACACCTTGTGGACAATCAAGAAATTAAATTGCAAAAAAGCAATTAGTCACAAACAGTTACTTTGGTTTCACCTAAATCATTACAATAACAACAGAAAGCTCAAAAATCAAAAGGAGACAGAATATTAAACACCTTGATTCATCGATTGTAAGACCGTTGACATATCTGGACTCAAATCCAAATCCAGATGGTTTCGTTGAAATACAAGACAGACGACGAATGAATCTTGAAAACACAATCGTGGGATGAGAGATACAAAGATACGAATCGTAATAAAAATTAATAGAAGGGAGGAATACCTGTTGGGTTGAGTAACGTGTAATACCAGTCCACGCCTAGAAGCAGATGGAGAAAACAAACCATAAAAGAAAAGATTGAATCGAAAATCAGTAGTCGGGGAATCATTGTGGATATACTGAGAAAATGATGAGTGGTAATTTGAGAAAAATGGATGCGTAGAAAGGGGCCGGTATCGACAGCGCTGTTAACGATTGGATACCAAGTTAGATCAAGATAAAATTCGGATAATGAAGAACAGGATGATAAATTACAATGCTTGAAGAGGATTACCTGCGAAAACCTTCGGAATCGGCAGTCAAGAACGAAGGAATCGTATGAAATCACCGAGAGCAACTTAGGGTTTGTGTGCGATGTGTGCGACGAAGAGAAAAGGAAACGACGGAGGGTAGGTATGGCGGAAAGAAACCGGGTCAATACGACCCGCGTGTTTCTTCCAAACGGGTTAAAATACCCACTTCAAAAACATAGTTGGATATTTCTAAAAGAGGTAGTCAAAATTGATAATCTGGTCAAAATTGTAAAAATGAAGTATTTCTATTGGTTAATTGAAATTTATTTAAGGAAGTTTTCCCACGATTGGTTTTCTTTTAATATATATATATAGATTATATTGCTGTTATTAAAAATAGGTTAATTGGTTAACCGTATAACCAAACCGTTAAAACCGATTACTTGTTAACCGACGTTTTTGGTTTAGGTTTAGGTTCATTATATCATCAAACCGAATTTATCGGTTAACCGTTTATCGGTTAACCGTTTATCGGGTAACCATCCATGAACAGCCCTAGCTAGGGGTGTTCAAAATATCCAAAACCGAAAAACCAAATCTAAAAACTGGCAAACCGTACTGAAATCTAGGTTAACCAAATCGTATATTTTAATTTTTCGGTTTGGTTAACCGAACCTAAAAAAATTTCGGTTATTCGGTTCGGTTACGATTCATGAATTTAGAGACTGATGATTAACCGAAAACTTAAAAAATTTAAATTTTAGTTTTTATGTTTATTAATATTAACAAATTAATCAATATTTACATACAATAATTATCTACTCATAACGAATTGTTACCCAAAGTCAATATCTATATTTCATTTTTCGATATAGATATTAGCAAATATATGTATTATTTAATTTTACAAGTCAACTAAATTTATAAATCTTATCATTTAATATTTATTTACTTAGTTTCGCTCTATTTTAGTCATGTTTTTGTTCAGAATGTTTCCTTATGTCATAATTAGTTGTGTAATAGCCGTGGTTTTCAAAATTTGGGATTTACAAAAATTTTCTACTCAAAAAGATTCATCGCAACGGAAGACTTTAAAATATCATATTTAAAACCACCGTTACATCAAAATACATCATTGTTCAAAACCCGTTCATTACATAACCACAAGTCGGTTTCATAAAACATCATAATTAAACAAAAGTAAACTACCTAATGACACCCATCTCACAAGGCCACACACCTAATTAAGCAACCTGCACGAGCACAAGACACATTTCAAGAAACAAGTGTCAGCTTACGCTTCGTGAGTCAACTTAGTAATCACCACAAAATCATCATATTAAAACATTTGTAATACATCTTTAAGTTTAAGGTAATAAATCCCAGCTCGTCACTTGACCCACCCGCATAGCATCGTAAATTCCCGCATGGTCAAGTATCATCGTAAGCATCATAAAAACATCTTAAAGCATCGTATTCATCTTTTAACTTCATTAACATCTTATGCATAGTTTATTCATCATTAATTATCCTTCTTATTGGGGTCTATTATTAATACATCGCTATCATCGCCACCCCAAATACCCCATGCGTGCCCGGCAACCGCTAAGGTTCCAAGGTCCGTCCGCAATGGCACCATATGCGTGCCTGGAAACTCCTAAGTTCTAAGGGCCGTCCGCATTGGCCCAAGTTCACTAAGCGTGTCTAGCAAGTATGGTACAACGCGGGGCACGACTCCCACTTGTACACACACTCCCATAATCCATCCGCTGTAGTTACTCCGACATAATTCGTTTAGGTGAAAGTACTAACGGTGCCCCCATTTCTAGGCCCTCCTTTCGCCCACGTGACATGTTGCACATGAACCTATCTCTATGGTCAATACATCACTCCAGTGTACGAGTACACCATGTGTTGTCAAAGTTATATAGAAACCCGAAAACTAACCATCTCTTTGCTAGCACACCCTAGAAGGCACACTTTTCCTACTATGCATCATATTTTCATCTCAGAGTATATCTACCCCCTCCCCAATCATCATATCAATCCATCATAATCAACAAATCACATATCTATAAGTATACTTGCAAGCATCACAAACATCGTGTAACTCAATCGCATTTCATCAATAATAAAGTAGCATTCATTACCAACAAATTGTTAATCTATCATAAACATTCATATATAGATATATCATCTTAAAAATCGTTAATACTTTCAAAATAGATCTTGTCTACATGCTCGGTTTTGTAAAACAATTGAACTCACCTCAAAACGGACGAAAAGATCACCACCAAACTAGATCTAACGAGCTTCATACACCGATCGTTGAATGCTGGTCTCGCACGTTCCAAAACTCTTCTCGAGATCTCCAAAAACGAAACTGAAGTCGAAACTTAGCCCGAAATGGCAACACCCCAACTTCCGAGGCTTAGAAACACACACTAATCGAACCCCGGCACTACCACACGCTCTCTAGGCCTAGAAATGATATAAAATTGGGCAGAGTAATGTTACACTTAAGAGAAAACCATGTGAAAAGGCTGGAATGCAAACTCATATATTAGACCGACCGGACGCGTCGCGTCCCGGCCAAGGGGACTCGTCGTGGCGCGACCATCCAAAACATGTGAAATCTACAGCATGCAAAACTCTGACACACGCAACATTTGCCGTCCAAACGTGTCGCGTCACGATCCCCTATTTTACAGAATTTTCATTTTCTTCTTTTCTTTCCCTTTCTTTAAATAAACACTTCCACAAATATAAACTTCTATAAAAAATGAACTTTTTAAATATCATTCATTCATTCGTTAATAACATTACAATAAATTTCCATAAAATTCGGGTCGTTACAAGTTATACATAAATGACACAGTTCGTAATGCTTTATAAATTTCAAATTTAAGCCTTATTCGAGTTGAGATATGAATATTAAATTTTGAAACCTTTTGTTTTAGAAATATATTTAGTAGTTAAAAATGGTTAACTGGCTAACCGTAAAAACGAACCGAAAAAACCGGTTAACCGGTTTTTCGGTTTAGGTTTAAGTTCACGAAAGTTACGAACCGATACTTTGGTTAACCTTATGCTCGGTTAACCATCCATGAACACCCCTACCTATAACACCCAATTCATTACCTACTCTACATACTCTTACGACATTACACCATCATACTGAAATGAAGGACCCACATACTCTTTAAAATCAATTTTAAACACATAAACACCATCACCTCACCCACAATGATCTCCCTCATGCCGGTATGAATGTATGATCACCGCCGCGATGAAAACCTCGCCTCACTCGTAGCACGTTATGTTGCTTACCCATCATGCTTCCATTATCCCTCCACAATGCCTCCTCCTCTACTTATCACTTAAGTCTATTTAACATAAGAATTAAGATGATTTACAACCCCAAAAAAGAGCGAGATGAGAATAGAACCCTAGTCCAAACATGTAACGAGCAACCCTTTACCAGTTTTTTTAGCAAAGACGTATAGACACACACATTCACACACACACACACATATATATAGCCAAAGTCTTAATTTTACTATTCACTAATTGAAAGGAAGAAGTTCATTTGAGAATCATTCTACTTACAACAATCGTGATAACCGTATTGATGACTCATTAATGAGTATTTTGTCATTTTATATAATACACAACCATGAATTGCGTCAGGTGGATCTTTATTGAAGAGTCTTTATGCAATAAGATTTGATTTTCTCAAAATATCATAATTTATGACTCATTAAGACCATGCGCATCGGACCCTAACCAGCGCTAATTAGGGGTTGATCCCCACTAGAACACCATAAAACATAGCTGGCTGGTTGGAGAACCCGCAACAGGTAACTTTTTTTTCTTTTCTTCTCTCTTTCTCTCTCCTATTTAATATATTTAATATATATTTTGTATTAATATTTGATGTGAGATTGAAGAGGGTTGGATGTGGGGATTTGTGGGTTTGATAGGGTTGGAGGTGGGAGATGATGTGGATGCTGATATGACAGTGAGGTTGGCAAGGTAAGTCCGGGTTAGATGCTGATGATCTAATGGTGGTAACGTGGTATGATTTCTTATTTACATTTGTAGAAATTCCATAACAATGCAACTATATTTGTCTCTTTTTTTCAATTTATGTAATCATATTTAAATTTTTCTAGTCAGGTCATTAAACTATGAATTGTCTTTCGATTAATGCAACGTGCAAACATGTTGAACTAGTAACATTTTTACTTTTGTAAGTAACTTTTTAATTTGTGTAACATTATTTTTAACTTTTTTCTATTTATGTAATATCTGGTTTTTTTGTTAGTAAACTTTCAATATGTGTAACATTTTCCTAACTTTTTCAAGTTGATTATCATTTGTTTTATTACTATTAATAATATTATAATTATTAGTATTAATATAATAATGCTAATTACAAACAATTATTTATTATTATATTATTATTATTATTAATTACTATCATATTAGACATAAAATATGGTTTTAATCTTGAAAAATTATTTTGATTATTGTTTTATATTTTAGGGTTTAGTTTACGAAAATATATCCAACTTGTCAAGTTTTGCTATTATATGTATCGGACTTTAAAAACTTCTATTGTGTGTATCAAACATTTAAATTGTCGCTATTGTGTGTATTAAACTTTCTATTGTATGTACTAAACTTATACATTTTTTTTCTTTTTTATATAACCAAAATACATACAATAGCAATAAATTTAAAGTTTGATATACACAATAGAAACTTTTAAAGTTCGATACACACAATAACAAAAGATGACAAGTTGGATACATTTTGGTAAACTAACTTGAGATTTTACATAAATGTAGTTAGTTTTCATTGTTTTTATTATTAAAAGTTTTAGAAGTTAAAGCATTCAAAACGGTATTGATAAAAATGTATAATTCAGAAAAAAATAATATTTTTCATAATCTAGCAGAAAATAATAATTATTATTTAATGCTAGTTAGTTGCAACAATACTTATAGTAATATTACTAATAGTTATTGTTAGTAGTATTATTATATTAATTAATAATAACAAATTATAAAAATCAAATATTGCACATATTGAAAAAAATGTTATATAAATTGAAATTTTTATTTATAAAATCGAAAATGGTTGTAACGGCTCACCCATTGTATTAATCGAAATAAAATGAATAGTTTGAAGACCTAATTAGAAAAAGTTAAAAATGGTTGCATAAATTGCAAAAAAGTGTAAAAGATGGTTAGACTATTAGGTGATTATCTCTTTACAATTACATCACTAGCATTACTATTTATTGATTTATTTTAAGGAGAATAATAACCACAGCTTTTACGGCTGTTGATAAGAATAAAAAAAGATGATTTATAAAAGAGGAAAAATCATATAATAGTAACCAAGTTTGAAAACTGTTCTACTAAAGTCACTCCCCTCTTTATTTCACATTGTGACATACCCCATGAGTAACCTTGATGAAACAGTTTTCAAACTTGTTATTATTTGTGAAATAAATCCTTTATAAAAACAGCAACCTTGTTTTACGTGTGAAAAGTTAAAACCTAATTAAATGCTAAGTTTGAAAATTATGGAAAGTTAACTATAAAAATGAATTGTGATTGTTTTTTTAACTAAAATTACTTTTTTTATTATTATTATCCACAATTTATAGAACTTAAATTATCATTCTATTTATTTTAACTAGTAGAATCTCGTAATAATAATGATTTTCAATGAACTCTTCTTTGATTGATATATGCTACAATATAATTCTGTGGAAGTTGAAACATGTATGAGGATAAACTAGAATTTAATTGATTAAAAATTAGATAAAAGAAAATAGAATTAAAGAAATTAGTTATCGAATGGCATAATGAGCGGTGAGTGAGCACGTGAGGGTGTATTTATCGCCGTTGATGTTGGGGCTGGCTACTCACTGCTTCCCGACGACCTCTTAAAACACGGGTCCTATTTTGCTTGCCCAGTAAGTCTGTCCGTTTTTGACCCGAATTTCTGCTATCTGTGAAGGAACCTCCTCGGATTTGGGTCGCGTGCCGGTTTCCATCACAATTTATTATCCGATTTCAGTTTTTTTTTCCTTTTTTAGTCAAACACTAACAAATCAACACTTGCATTATTTTCCTCATTTATAATAAAACTAGTTTAGAAATACATGAAAACATATGTGTATCTATATGTGAAAGTATTATTTTATATTTGTTTAACAAAATATATGATTGTATTGTATGAGTGAAAGAAGATTTCGATCCGATGACAATTTTAAGAATGACGTATAATTTAATTATGATAAAATTTATAGTATATATATAATAAACATAGATAATGACAAGGAATTTGAATGTATATACGTTTATATTACCATATAAATTAATTGGGTTTAGTTTATGAAAGTGTATTGAAGTTGTCACTTTTTCCTATTGTGTATACCCATGTTTCAAAACTACCGTTTAATGTACTCAACTTTCTAAAACTACAATTTGATGTATTGGGAAACCTGCTTGACAAGTTGCAGGTAATTTTCTTAATTTTGATTTATTTTTAAATTTCACATCACTAAATTATTATTAGTGTCCATGCTAAAAGAAATTAGAAAGAATGATGAAGAACATATCTTGTTCTTGACTGGAAGAAACATCAAAAGATGAACCATGATGAAGATGAATCAGAATGATGAAGAAGAACAGAACGATGAAGAAGAACATAATGATGAACCATGATGAAGATGAATCAGTAAATCGTATATGAAAAAACCCTAAATCAGATCTAAAAGCTCATATGAAAAACCCTAAGTCGGATCTAAAAGCACATATGAATCAAAGTCGAAACACAAAAGCAGATGAATCAAAGTCAAAACAAGAACAAATCACAGCCTTATCGGTTGAATCACGAAGTCAAAACACAAAAGCAGATGAATCAAAGTCGAAACCCAAACAAACGAAACACAAAGCAAATCTGGTATCATAAACACAAATCGATACTTACCATGGAATTGGAAACCCTCGATGAACCCAGAATTGGAAGAAACCCTAAAATCAAAAGAAACCCCAATCGATGGTGGTGATGGTGTTAGAACTCAGATCCAGAAACCTCATTCGAAGAAACTCTAGAAATTGAAAAACCCCTTTCGATTATAACGTTGCAGTCGATGGTGACCTTCAACATGATGTCCAAATCAAAATCGATGAAGCCCCAAATCGAAGCAGCAGCCGATGAAGCCCCAAATCGAAGCCCCAAATCAAAATCGTATATCAAAAGTAGCAGTCGATGACCCTAAGAAGATTGGTGGTGCACTCGGTGGTGGTCGGTGGTGCAGTCGGGGGTGGTGTAGTCGGTGGTATTCAAACCGTTGAAGATGAAGATGAAAATGAAAATTATTTATTATACTATATTATTAAACAAATTAAATTAATATTAATTTCATTTTCAATTATTTTTTAGTTGAAAATTACATGTTACCTGCCACATTATCCGCCATGTCACTGCCATATAACATAAACTTGTGCCACATAAGCATTAACCTGCTATAACAAGTTACCATACACTAAACGGTAGTTTTATAAACTTGGATACATCAAATGGTAGTTTTGAAAGTTGGGTATATACAATAGCAAAAAGTGACAAGTTCGATACACTTTTGGATACTAAACCCTTTTATTTATATTAAAGATTTATAAATAGGCATAGATATAATTTTGAATAGTTGAAATCCTTAGTGAACAATGCATACATTTTGTAAGAAAACAAATACCTATAAAATTTAATAAGAAAACAAAGTTTATGATACTAACTTGAATGGTACGAAAATACATTCTTTACTTGTTTTTGGGTGTCATGAATTTTTAGTAAAAAATACCTATATTTTAACTTGAAATTAAATTTAATAATATGTATTATATTGTACACAATACTTGCTATATAAAAACACATGACTTTTATGTCTCTATAAAACCATAAAATATTTTTCTCAACCATATAACATGACTTTTAAGGATATTATGATTAAGACATGCACTTTTCATTTGAAAATATATAATAAATAATTATTGTGCATAAATCATTACTTTTTAATTTTACTTTCTTTTTAAACATGTAGTACTTTGTTTTAATTTTTGTCATTGACTTCCGGAAAATAAATGAAATGCAAAAAATTAAACTAAAGCAATTAACAAATAAAAACAAAACCATAAATAGTAAAAAGAATCACAGGGCACCATTTGAACAATTGTTAATAAACACTAAATTCAAATTTTGAATTTTGATCTTATCTTACAAACTCATCGTGTAACACTTGCATAATTGGTCACATGTTTATTAGTTGTTAACTAACTTTCCAAATTAAAAGATTAATTTATACGGTCAAGATTTAATATTATTTTGATCTAATGGTTACAAATAATTATAATATTACTCACTGTCGGTAATATATATATATAATGAGTGTCACTAGCCAACTGATTTAACTGTTTAATGCCTATAAAATGTATTATTCGGTCTACCATATAAGAAATAGTTATATGTGCTTTGTTACTCTCGTTTTCTGTTAATACAATGAATGTCTTATTTGGACTATCTTAAAGTTGGATTTACGTCGAATTTTTTATACCCAAACATAGTTAGGAACTTCTATTTTTGAGTGTTCTTAAAACTCAATAATAATAATAATAATAATATATTATTATTATTATTATTATTAAAGAAAAATGAGAAGGTCTAAAACACTATATGCGTAACGACCTAGCATACAAACAATCATATCAGAAACTATCAACGTTGTAAGTTCTAAGAATAGGGAGGATTTGTGTACTTTTGTAAATTTATGGATAAAACCAAGTTTCATGCAAACCATAAAAATACACACGGAAGTAAATAAGCAATATCAAAAGGAAAGAGATTATAGTCTAGAAATAGTAAGTTGTTGAAAAGCTTTATAATATAATTATAGCTTTTAGTCGCGTGAACCAAATGGTATAGTTTATGAGTAGGCTTTAGAATGTGTGTCAAAAAAAATGAAGAAGAAAGAAATCAAATGAATAACTTGACCAATAACATAGCGTAAAGATACAGAACAATAAATTACTATTTGATAATTTAAACCTTTAAATACATGAATGAGAACCGAAACAATAAATACACAAGGGTATAAATGATTAATTTATTGTGTATGACAAAATAATGTTATATGCTCATAATCTTGCTTTTACTAATAGCAGACAAGTTTTTCAATTTGGGTGTCGTCATCCATGTTTAAAAAAACCAATTTAATTTGACAATAAAAGTCAAAAATAGTCAAAGGCAAACAATTTTTCAAATTTGGGTACCCTTATCCAATATCCATGTCTTAGAAAAACCCATTAAATTTGACAATAAAAGTCAAAGGTGGTTGGTAACCATAACCATGTAGTAAGAATTATCAAGTTCCATTAAACGCAACATACACAAACAACATATGGATCAAGGTTCATAGTTGAAAAGACATCATCAAGAACCCAAAAATTGGAAGCAAAAACAACCCCATAACAGGCAAGAACACATGTTCACTTTCATCATCAACGGTCAAACTTATCGACAGCATCCACATGATGTGATATGCACATACGGGATCAAGCAAATCTTCCATGGCCCCTTGTTTAATGATGCAAACACAACATTCTTCGATAAGAATTCCAAACCGGTTATGTCTCACCGACAAATCTCTAGGGCCAGTGAACTGATAGGGATGAAACCTGAGGGGGATACAAGAGCATCTATGAAAACATCACTTGGAGTAACAGGTATTACACCATCTTCTATTATTTGCACTGAATATGATAGCGCGACTGCAAGAAGAATACAAAAAGTTTGTTAGTAATGTGACCATCAAAGCTTTCGGGACAAAAATTGGAAAGTTAATTGCACAGAAAAAGAACATAACTTCATCTGGTATCTATTTTAGGGAATGTACTTTCAAAATTATTTATTGGGTATAACCCATTCCTGGTAGCCGGTCTCTTATTTGATTACAAACTTATAAGTTATAAAATCTCTTATGCTTGGATTTTGTAAGCACATTCCCTAAAAGAGAATTAGACTGTAAGTACAATTCTTTTTTACATGCAATGAGAAGCTTACTTAGAAGAGGCTGCTTCCAGTTTCTTTCTCTTGCAAGTTCTTGGTACTTTGACAAGAAGGTGTCATAGTAACTATTCGGTACATGAAAGGCAGGAGAAAATATGAAGAAACTGTTAAAAAATATGGAAGATGGCAAAATTTTAAGTGTATTATATCCAAGTTCTATCAGATGCAGGGTCACAGATTTAAAAGTTCGAGCAATATTTGTAAAATAGAAGCAGGGTCTGCCTACATTATTGGTAAGGATTGAATAGATGCAACATTATGAGACAGATTTAGATTTTTGTAGGCAGCATATTAAGTGAAACTAAAAGCAGAATAAAGGCTTGTGCAATTACGTGCCTAATGTGTTTAGCGCCTTTTGGCGTACTAGATTCTAATCTTTTATATATTTGTACACAAAAGACTTGAATAAGTGCACTCGTATGCATACTAAGTGAGACCCAGAAGCAGCAAATAGAACTTACCCACCACCACGGCCCAATCGCCTTCCAGTTTTGTCAAACGCAAGACCTTTGAAAAATAAAAAATAATAATTAATAATAAGAAAAAAGAAAATCTTCAGGTAACTTTGGATGATAAAATCACATTAGTTTGGAGAAATTACCAGGTAACAAGAGCAGGTCAACAGGTTCGTTTGCCAGCATAACTGCAATAGATTAAACCCTTTAGCTTTTATAAATACTTGATCCTGCTCCTCTCTTCGTGAAAGAAATTATGAAAAATAAATATCTAACTTGTGACAGAATGAAATATTCAAGAATTCAATATCCAACAAAAAGTACTAACCATCTTCACGATCATTTCCATCAGCATCAACTGGAGCAGGCTCTAAAATATTCATGGAATTTGCAATTAAATCATCCATACGAGATATATTTAGCATTCGCATATGACAATTCTTGTCCTCCACACGTGGAACATAAAGTATTTTGGTAGTCTCTGCTTCACCATCTTCATTAACAAATAAAAACTAATTACAACCGTTTTGTAAGATATCTTATAACCATATCAAAATGACTTAGTGGTAGGTGGCCTAGAAAGTCTCAAAAGAGACCCTGGTTCAATCCTCTGGTGAGGGGAGTATAGGAAATGGTAGGCTGCGTACATTAGAGCGCAGCTCGTCTCCCCCTCCCCCTGGGAACTAGCTAAAAATGAGAAATCCCTTTTGAAGAATTTAAGTGTAAGAAATCTTACATTTTAGTTAGCATAAATGAACCTGGGATACCAATAACGAAAATAAAATCTAGAATGAAAGCGTGTAATAAAATGCACCTTTAGCTGGATTGTGTAAGACATTTTGCAGCACCTTTGATGTATCAACTTCTCTCAATGCACTACAGCTTATGTAAGCACATAATCTCTTACAAGACTTGAACCACGGGGCTTCTAATATAAGATTTTGAATCGTATCATCTGGAAACCAAGTACTGTATTAAAATGTACCCAAAAATCTTACTATTCTAAAGAATAAGTACTTTGGGTGCCATGTGTCATTTTTCTATTAGCCTAAAATTTTCATTTTTCTGCCTAAACATCAAAAGGGATGCATGTCATTTAGGGAGAGTTTAAGGATTTTTCTTAATTTTATTACATACCCTTATACTTTAATTTTATAATATGTTTTTAGTGAATAAGTTATTCTATATGCCACTGAAGTATATTATATATTATATATATATTGTTTTATGTTTTTAACTTTTTTATAAATAACTTTTTTTAATATATCAATTTGTGACTTTGTGTGCATAATTAGATTATGGAAACAAGTTTAAAAAATGTAAGTCTACATTTTTTCTACACGTATCATTGATATACAATAATTTGACTCTTGAGGTCAAACAAATTTAATTTTCGATTTTGACATCAATGTTTTAAGGTCATACTATACATGTTAATTGTCGTAATTATTCTTAATTCTCACATTAAAGGGGATTAGGTGTTTGAAGGTGAAGATGATGATGAGTATAATTCTTTTGAGTTTAAATTTCAAAAACTGTTTCTACTAGTAAAATTTCTATTTCCAAATGCCACAATCAGATCAACCTTGACTATTTCACTGACCAAATAACATCAAATTTAGATACTTATCTTCTCACCCATAAACAATCAATTAAAAAGAATAATAATTATGTTTATCCATGGTTCTAAAAAACGCGCCATGGCGCGACTCCGACGTTAAGAAATAGCTCTTGGCGGTGGGGTTAGGCGTGGCGTAAGACAAGGCGGCATAAGGCACACCTTTACGCGCCAAATGGCGAGTTTTTTAAGGCGTGGTGCACAAAAAATATTTTTTTTTTAAATTTGACTTTTTTGTTATTCATTTTGCGATCGGCCGATCGCGTGTATTGAACTTCTATAAATTTGTATTTTGTAATTTGTACATGTTACTTTGTTCCTAATTTGTGCAACTTTGTGTCATTTGTATATTAATAATGATAAATTGGATATAAATATTTATAAAGTATATACAAAATTGCCGCCTGATACAAAATGGAAACTATGAACAGCAACTAGTACCAATCGATAGTCAGAAATAGAAATCTCAAATGATATAGAACTGAAATTGAACAAAGAAGATAAACCCCAATCGGAAGATTGGTCCAGGGCACAGCCCTCTCTCGATAGCCAAAGCTACGAGCCAAGTACGAGACCTCAAACGTAAACGTATTTCTGCCTGACCACTACGACTCCCTATCCTCTTATTTATTTAGTTCCCTTTCTATCTTATTTACTGTTTTAGTCCCTCTAAAAACAACCCTTGTCTATTTCCTATCACCGCCTTAAAAAACGCCATTACTGGCCATGGCTCCTAAAGCTTGAGGCTTGACCTCACCGCCATGCCACGCCTTACGTTTTTTAGAACCTTGTGTTTATCAATTGGACAAATTGCAATAGTTAACAACATATTCAATTCATTTCTAATTCAGGCATTGTAGTTAAAAAAAGGTTACTAAAACCTAACTGTTTCCCAAAATACCCCTTTTTACTAATACAGTAATACCTAACTGAGCAGCATATATACCTGTTAGAGAAAAGACTGCTTTCACAAAGACTTACTAAAACCTAGCTGTCATATAAACCATTTAACTTGTTATAACAAAAAAAACAGCCAGGTTTCCTTCAAACTTTTATTTAACTGCTTCTGTTTGACATAAACTAAAATATCAATATAATTAAGTGTAAAGGATCCATGCAGCTAGCCAGCTAGCGGCATCAAACTTAGATGCTGCTACAGTCACAGCCCATTACTAAATACTTGAAAAATATCAATATAATTAAGTGTCAAGGATCCATACAGCTAGCGGCATCAAACTTAGATGCTGCTACAGTCACAAACTCACAACCCATTTAAATCACTAAACACTTAAATACCAAAGGGCTTGTGGTATCTGGTGGTATCGGCCAAGAGGTTGGATTGCCTTTCATTTGAATAGGTTGTGATGCAGCATCATACCCCATTAATGATTCTATAAAATAAATGAGATTAGTAACGATGACAAGATAAAAAAGAACAAGGATGTAATTAATTGCAATTTGCCCAGTTTGAAGTGCCAAATTTCTGGACAGGGTTCAACTCGATCAGATTATGTCATGGAAATGAACAAAACTAAGAACCCTAGCTACAAATATGAACAGTTTTCAACTAAATGGTTTATCATTATGCTAAAATCCATCATTTTCACATACCTTCGTGAGATCTAAGGGCGGGATCCATTGATCTGACGTCCTTCTTGACTTTTGTTCGGAGAACCCTCTTCTGGGTGAATATTGCTTCCAGGTGGTGGTCCTGGGTGGTCATGGTGGCGGAGGGAACGGTATGAGGACGAGCGTAGGAGGAAGGAGGTCGAAGTGGGCGCAGGATAAGAGGGCGAGCGAAGGAGAAAGCGCGAGGAAAAGTGGGTCTTGCTATAGTGCACTGGTGGGTCATGATTACTGCGACTAACCCCCGAGCACTTTGTACCAAGAACCCATGTGAGTTGAGATTTCTGAGCATTTTTTTATTACATTAATTATTGGGTCACTGAGCTATCTGTTTCTGTTTCCGAGACCCTTTGTACGTTTTATTTAGGGCGGGAGAGTATTCAATTGCAATCTCCTAATTTTCTATTGGATAACGTTTGTTTCGTAAAATGTTTTTAAAAGAATTGAAATATGTAAAAGAATTTGAATTTAAATCTGTAATCTGTTTGGTTGACAGGAAATGGAAATGAAAATGGAATTGAAATCCGTTTCCATATTCTGTTTGGTTCGAAGACAATGCAGATGAATTTGATTTCAGTCATGTAAAATGACATATTTACCCTTGTAGTTTTTTTATCTAATTTTAGTTTGTTTTATAATTTTTATATAAAATATATTATATAAATTATAACATCACGCTAATAAACATATTAATAAACATAATAGGTTAAAATCATTACAGTTTTATAACAAATCGGTAGTTGATATCAACAAATCAATAGTTGAGATAACAAGTTCAACACCATTGCAATCAACAAACAGTAACTGATATCAACAAATTAGTAGTTGAGATAACAAGTTCAACACCATTGCAATCAACAAATTAGTAGCTGATATCAACAAATCAGTAGTTGAGATAACATATTAAATTCATATCCAATCAACAAATCGACTCACGTCGCCCCTAGATGGACTGACCGGCGTCGACTGAGAAGGGGAGAGAGAGAAGGAGTGACAGAGAACTTACCGGCGTGAGGATTGATGAAGGCGTCGATTGAGGTAGGCGAACGCCAAACGGAAAAGGGCGAAGGTGAACGGCAAACAGCGACCGAGGTAGGCGAACGGCAACGCGAAGAGTGCCAAGACTACGACGACCGCTGGCGAGAACGGCGCACCTCCACCGGGCAAGAGAACCTGCGACGCGAAGACAACGACTCAAAGGGAAGAGAAACGAAGACTGGTGTTTGTGGTGTCTGTGCTTTGAGAAGGTTCACATGCACAATTTTAGGACTTGAGGGTATAATGGTAATAAGCCACAATTCCTTATTCACTGATTTTAAATTCCTATCCAACTGTGAAGGATTTTATTTTCCCTCCCCTAAACGATTTTAAATCCTTCAGATTTCAATTCCAAGGTATACCAAACATTGAAATTCCTAGAAACTGGATTCCAATTCCCATGAAATCCTTCAATCCAAACACCCCCTTAGTTCTTCTTGTAATCCATTGCTTAGCATACTGATGTTCTCTACTCTCTATTCTATTTCATATATCTACTTAATTATATTCTTATCAGTATATTTATTACCAGTTATCTAATACAAATACAAAATGGTCAGTAAAATCTCAAAACAATAGTAAAGTCTAATAAATAAGTTCATACACCAAAAAATGTAAGGAAAAAACACAAAAATAAAAACTATGGCTTAGCCCTATCTTGATCCTTATGCTCATAATCTTAATAACAGGTTATTTTATGTATTTAAGATCTAACACAAACATAAATTTTCAGATTAATCTTTAAATACTAGGTGAAAGATGCGAATTGCATCCTCGTATAAACACCTTAATCAAGACAGGATGAGATGCGGGGTCACGCCTCATTGCACAGTTCTAGGGTCAGCTACCCAACGTACCAACCTTTTCCATCAATACAAACGAGTGTCTCTAGACAACTGATTTAACTGTTGAATGCCTATAAAATACATTTTTCTATCTAGCATATAAGAAATAATTATATGTGCTTTGTTCTTATGTGAACTATCTTAATGTTGGATTTAACGTCGAATTTTTTATACCCAAACATAGTTAGGAACTTTAATTTTTGAGTGTTCGTAAAACTCGATACATAATAATATTAATAATAATAAAAATCCAAGTTTGATTCTTATAATTGATTCTTTAACTTTTATGTCATCAGGGGGTCTCGTGGATTTTTAAGGCCCTGTATGAATAAAAAAATGGGTCCCTGTTACATACAAACACGTATATATACGCAAAATTTACTAATATTACGATATTTGTTATATTAATAACTAAAACAAAATAATGGTAATAAAATAGTGTGTTTTAAAACAACTTAAGTTTTGAGAAACTTGTTTATAAAACATTTACATAGTTACATGAATCGTGAAGTTCTCCTAGCATTATTAGAAGCAAAATTATGAATTAACTCTCCGTAAGCAATATTCTCCAAGATATCATTTTCAATAGCAATCATTGTTAATCCATTAAATTTTTCTTGTAACATTCTGGATCGTAAGTAAGACTTCAACAACTTAAGTTTTGAGAAACTTGTTTATGCAGATGTCAACGTTAATTAATTGAATCAACAAGAATCTACATGTAATAATTGCATTAGGCAAACAATCAACTTATGATGGATATTCTAACACATTGCTAGGTTTGATAGTATCATCGTGTAAATATAAGTCAAGCAACTTCAATTTTATATAAAGTTCATTTGCATTAAGCTTTAATCCATTATACTTAAGTGCGGCTTTAACACGATTACACTATGACATATGATCTTTGTCATCAAATTCAAATCCTTGGTATGTATTTTTTAAGCTTATAGAATAATTACTTCAAGCACCGACAAAACCAGAAGCTTAATTTTAAATATGGAATTCCTAGTATTTATATTTTATTAAGTGGACTTTGAAAAACTATAACACTATAGCTAATATATATATATATATATATATGGAAAGATCATCTGAGAAGCAATTTTATTGCGAGAACCGCGAGAACAAATCCTAGTCATCCAATTCCTCATCCTTTAATTCAATTGTCCACCCATGAATTCATCACATGCATCCTGTCACACTCAATCCCCACATGCTCTTTATCCATGAATTCCACTTACTAAATAAACGGTTAACATTGGTTCTCGCGGTTTTCACAATAATAATGGTTTCTCAAATGAACCC
>JAUEJL010054226.1:0-32250 GCA_032274825.1 Drosophyllum lusitanicum
CACTCTAACGATTTCAAGGTTTTTTCCAACGGAAGATTCAACCGTGTGGGGTTGGTATTACTAGTAGCCATGAAGAATAAAAATAGAGTTTGAGAGAGTTGAAATTTGATATAAATCAAACCAACTACGTTCCCAAACTATTTATATATGTTTATGGTGGTAAAATGGTGAAATTCTGAAAAAAAAGGGCTATAAAACGGTAACATGTATCCCCTATGGCTATAAAACGACTAGTGTTTTAAATCTGGGTAGGATTTTTTTCCAGATAAATAACCGGTTTTTTATCCGGTTGCCCATACATTTTGCAAACTGGTCAAAAAACCGGTTTCGGATAAATCCGATCCGGACACAAAAAAATCCGGTTTGAAAAAAAGCCGGTTCGGATAGTTTTTGCACAAAATCAGATATTCAGTTTTTCTGTGCACCTTAAGATCGGTTGGTTTTGGTTGATTCAAAAGCTTTGACTAGTATTTTTTTAATCAACAATTAGTGTCTAATATAATTAGAAATAATAATCTAGTTTTTGAATACAAATGCGTCCACTGTTGAAAAATTAAACTCCTTTCTGATGCAATAATCTTGTCGATCAGGCTGAGGAATTCTCTGTACGTATTCAGAAACTGGCCAAGCAAGGTTCTGCTGCTGATCGAGAATTGATGGGCCCAAAGTTTTGGCTGTCTCGATAAGTGTCGACACTCTTCGTATAAAGTTTTGGCAAATAGATTTGACAGTGAATGCAGGTGAAACCATTTTGGTAGATCAAGCATCAAGTTTGTTGTTCTTTATATGCATCACCCCGGTCATTCTTTTCTTGATTGGAAAATTTGGATGTATGAATGATAATCGGGATATGGGGACTTCAAAGTTTGTTGGTTCTCAAACAGTAAGATTTGTCGTTTAAAGTTGTGGCTCTTCATGTAACATTTTGATGGTAGCTCATTCTTGTTGCTTGAGATTTTACTCTTCACATGAACTGTAGTGGTTTAAATTTCATTTTCTTGGCATAGATGTTTTAATGTTTTAGAACTTAATTTTTATGATACTTGCATATTCATTTTCATTGAGGGGGTGATTAGATTAGCTTACATCGAGGGAAACGATTTATTATCGTATTGAGAATTATTTTCTTCAAATAGAAAGAGTAAAATGTCGATTGGTTTTTAAATTATTTTCCCTGTGCTGTACAAATTTAGATCATCAAATCAAAATAAACTAACATTTATTAAACATAGACTCTCATATAATCCCATCATAAATAGTAGTATAGCTAGAGCGAATATTTATCCAACTTATAGGAAGAGGTAAAAACAAGCTTCAATTTCTAAATCTTGATTATGTTTTTAAAACCTTGATTAATTATATAACCAAATAAATAATTTTTTTAAATATACGTAAGTAAAAGGTACGTGCTATTTTAAAAAACATTATATTGCATAAATACAAATTACATAAGCACCTAAAAGAGTTCAAAGTTCTTATTTAATTACTTACATTTTTTTCTATTGTATGTATTGAAATTAAAAAAAATATATTTGAGTGTACTAAACTTTAAAACATTCTATTTTATTTATCCGGTTATCTAAACCAATGGTAAAGGGGCTTAGGGGCATTTGGTTCTAGCGATATGTATTATTCCTTCTATAAGGTTAAGGGTTCAAATCCGATCATGAAGATAATTGTATTTTACATAAGTGAGTGTTTACAAATACTGCCACTTAGAACGCAACATATATAAATAGTGTCATGTCATAAACATTTAATTATTTTTTTGAATTAATAATATTATTAATTTTTTATTGGTTCATATTGTGGTTCAGATTTAAAACATTTAAAAACCAATTAACTGCTTAACATCATTACCATCATCTTCTTCATATGGCTAAACTTTCGAATAGGTTGTGTTTCAAAAATCAAGAACAAATATGTACTATTTTGACTTGCAAAATGTTACTATTAGAATTCGCCAATTCGGCACAAAGATGAAGGCCTAAATGAAACTTATCTATACTATAAGGTTCTATATGAAACTATTTCATATTTACAAACTGACCCCATTTATCGTCCATCTTTCTTCTTCGCAAAAAACCAGTTACCAGTAGGGTTTATCAGTCACCATCTAAACCCACGACACCATGGCCCGATCTCGATCCTCTACGACGCGCCTACTGTATACCCTGCGTTCATCCATCTATCCATCATCAAGATCACAGACACCACCATCACCAATCACCGCTCTCCTTCATCTCCATCGTCACTATTCCGCGGCACCAGCAGTGAGAGCAAAGGATGACAAGGAACCATGGTGGAAAGAGTCGATGGATAAGGTAAGAAACATCGGAATATCGGCTCATATTGATTCTGGAAAAACGACGCTTACGGAGAGGGTTCTATTTTACACGGGGAGGATTCATGAGATCCATGAGGTCAGAGGGAAAGATGGTGTTGGTGCCAAGATGGATTCGATGGAATTGGAGCGAGAGAAAGGGATTACTATTCAGTCTGCAGCTACGTATTGCACTTGGAAAGATTACCAGGTATTTTCATTTCCTGGTTTCATTAATAGTAATTAATATTCAAGTGCAATTTACTGATTCTTGATGAAAAACAATGCTACTTTTTGAAGTAACTGTGATGAAGTTGAATGAGGTGTGAAAACTGCTAATGAAGGAAATCTCAAATTTTGAACTTTGAATTCACGACGCAACATCAAAAGTCAATGCATATGTTCTAGTCTGGAACTTAGAAAGCAACTATTTGTGCTTAGGTACTCATGTCGGTGTTCCTGAACCTGCAGGTCTGCAACTAGTTAAACCAAATTTTCAAAATTTTGTTAATATTTAGATGAATAATTATGTATGTTTGGGTTCTTTTTCTCGAGAAAGAATTCTTACCTATTGTAAATGATGAAAGGATCATTTCTGGGATTAATTGTGTGTGAATTTAGTTGAACAGATGCCATAGCTAATGATAATGGCAGGCCCTTATAAATAAACACATCTCTCTATATATATATTTGTAAGTAATTTGATTTTTTATTGTGCAATTGGTTATATGCGTCTCTTTTTCACAATTGACGTGAGCTTATGATATTATCACAAGTTTGCTACTTAATGAGAAAAATACATTTGAGCTGTTGTTCTTTTCACTGCTTTCATCAATTCTGTTTAGATACCGTAGTTTTAGTTTCGTTTAGCAAAAAATTATGTTGCTCTTGCAGATAAATATAATTGACACTCCTGGTCACGTGGACTTCACAATCGAAGTTGAGAGAGCTTTGCGTGTTCTTGATGGTGCAGTCCTTGTCCTATGCAGTGTCGGTGGTGTCCAAAGTCAGTCGATTACTGTTGATAGGCAAATGAGGAGATATGAGGTCCCACGGGTTGCTTTTATTAACAAACTTGATCGAATGGGGGCAGATCCATGGAAGGTTTTAAATCAGGTATAGTCACTCATCATCAGCACATATTCACATTTCACCATATTTCGTTTTCTTGACATAGAAGTGTATCATCTGCACATATTGTCTGTATTCTTATTTACCTTGATCATTTGCATTAATTTTTTTATGTGAAATAGGGAATAAACTTTTCACTTCCTTGTAGGCAAGGAAAAAGCTTCGACATCACAGTGCTGCTGTACAGATTCCGATTGGGTTGGAAGAGGACTTTCAGGGTCTTGTGGATCTTGTGCAACAAAAGGCGTACTATTTTCATGGTTCTAGCGGGTTTGTCTTTTCAGCTCTAATATGGTGATGAGAAATTTATTACCGTTTTCAAACGTAATTACAAATATGCTAATCTTTTTATATTTTGGCAGTGAAAAAGTTGTAACCGAAGAAATTCCTGCTGATATGCAAGCAATGGCTGCAGAAAAGCGACGAGAATTAATTGAAGCGGTGTCCGATGTTGATGATCAACTTGCTGAAACATTCCTCAGTGACGAACCTATATCTTCTGCTGATCTTGAGGTAGGCTGGATTAAAGGTGGCTTTTTGACCCACCTATTAATTTTTTGATTTGAGGTTATATTATCATTGATTAATACTCCGTATAATTATTAGTATAAATCATATCTAAAACACTAATTAAAAATTTTAAATTTTTTGGGTCAAAATGAATTTTGGGTCAACCCAATTCGACTCGGCCGGTTTTGACCTGAACCTGTTACCTAACCAGCCTATTTTGTCACCTGTATGCTGGATACTTGGATATAGGATGTAAATTTTAGAGGAATGACACAGGATTTGGCCTTTTGATTTTTTTAGGAACCTTTTTTCATCCGATCTTGTTGAAAAATATCAGATTTGGCTTTAACAAAGTTCTCGGAACATCATCAGTTGTTCTTTTCCGGGTTCAGTACTATTCTTCTTCTTGGCTACTGTGCTTATAATGCTCTTCCTTCTGGTTTATTGGTCCTGAACAGGCAGCAATTCGTCGAGCAACAATATCACGGAAATTTATACCAGTATTTATGGGTAGTGCATTTAAGAACAAGGTGTGTATACATTACTTTGTATGCTGGTTTTTGAATATATTAATACCACTTTTACTTTCAAGTTTCAACAATGCTGTATACTTCATGTAGTAAACGTTTAGCTGATCTGCAATTATCAAGATTCTCTATTTATTAAAATTACGCACCATATGTCTTATTTTGTTAAAGGAAGTACGAAGTATTTGCTTATAAGATTACTGCTCCAATCGACTGCTGAAATCCTTTATCTGCAATCTGGGTTTTTGAACCAAGCAATCATATCTTAAAACTGTATTAAAAACCATGCTCATGTATTAACATATTGTTATCTTTTCTATTGCTTCTCTTTAGGGAGTACAACCCCTTCTTGATGGTGTTCTTTGCTATTTGCCTTCCCCCCTTGAAGTTGACAATTTTGCCCTTGACCAGTCTAAGAAGGAAGAGAAGGTATCCATTAATATGAATAAACTGCTTTTTTTAAATTTAATTTATTTACTTTTTGACCCTAATATGGAAGTAAACTTTCGCATCACTTGGAGTGCTGACAGGTTAAGTTGTCTGGAACTCCAGCTGGACCTATGGTTGCTTTGGCTTTCAAACTAGAAGAACGACAATTTGGTCAGTTGACATATTTAAGGTACTCTAACATTTACATACCAGCATTTCAGATTTTATGTCCATGTCTATTGAAATGTCTGATATCATCTCCATTGTGATGAAGAGTCTATGAAGGTGTGCTCAGGAAAGGTGATTTTATAACAAATATCAACACCGGGAAGAAAATTAAAGTGAGTTCTAGAACTTAAAATGTCATTTATAATTGTACATTCATTTGCTTCTTTATGATTGCTTTATCATTCCACAATAAAATTTGTCACAGGTATCTAAACTAGGCCGGATGCATTCAGATTCTATGGAGGTATATCATATGAAAACCTGATGCTATTTAAGAAAAAATATAAGTATGGCTATATTTAATGTTTGATTCAATTCTTGTCTCTTGTGGTAATAATTAGGACATTCAAGAAGCTCACGCGGGTCAAATTGTAGCAGTATTTGGTTTAGATTGCGCATCAGGAGATACTTTTACAGATGGATCAGTGAAATACACCATGACTTCTATGAATGTTCCAGAACCTGTAGTGTCATTAGCCGTTTCTCCGGTTTCAAAAGAATCTGGAAAACAAGTATGTATTTGTTTATGGAGTTTCTTATTGATTTGAGTTATATAAGTTACTAATATTATATATTTTCCTTTCCAGTTCTCAAAAGCTTTGAATCGCTTTCAAAGAGAGGATCCAACATTCCGTGTAGGATTAGACCCTGAGAGTGGTCAAGTAATATTTCATTTAAACTTTATTTATTTTTTCTCCAAAATAATGGTTTTGTCATTGCTAATTTGGATGTTTTCTTTCACAGACAATCATATCTGGAATGGGAGAGCTACATTTGGATATTTACGTGGAGCGGATTCGCAGGGAATATAAGGTTGATGCCACTGTTGGAAAACCTCGTGTTAACTTTAGAGAGACAATCACACAACGTGCTGAATTTGATTATTTACATAAGAAACAAAGTGGAGGTCAAGGTCAATATGGAAGGGTGTGCGGGTAAGAACCTTACTTCACCTATATATGATTATGTTTTTTTGATAATATGATATAGGAGGTTTTACTCGTTCTAATATATGACATTATCAGGAGTTATGAACCGTAACTCTTCCGTCTTTTTGTGCAATAATTATATAAAAAAGGGAGCATAGAAATTTAGTTTAGTGTTAAGCAGATGGAGTTACACAAAGATCCATAGGTCAGGTTCTTATTTAAATGCACTATGGATTTTTTAAAATAAAACTTCACTACATATTCAATTCTAATTGTTTAGATCTTTATCTGCTTTATTTCAAGTATACATGTTTAAATGTTAGTTTTAATATTGTTCATCATTAAATGTTCTTGCCACAACCCGTGGGTAACAGCCAGCTTGTTAAAAATACACTTTGGGTACCATTTGAATGATTTGATCTGTTTTTTCTTAGCTAACTCTTTTTTACCCATATGATTTTTTAGAGTTGAAACATAACCTGAACACACCCTGTTCTAAGTAAACGGGTTCAAATCATCACCTCTAATCTGAACCCTTATGTCCTCATAATTGCAGTTGTTAATAGTTAATACGTGATTGTTGATAGAGAAGATATCTTCCATCATATTTATTCAAGGATCATCAAACATAGTGTCTGTTTCCTGTAATTTTTATGCACATAGCTTGAAATCAATGATATCGACTCATTTCCTGATATCCAATCAACAATTCATGACCTTTATATATTACATCATTGGTTGGCTAGTAATTTTATTAAACGGGTTCAAATCGTCACCTCTAATCTGAACCCTTGTGTCCTCATAATTGCAGTTGTTAATAGTTAATACGTGATTGTTGATAGAGAACATATCTTCCATCACATTTGTTCAAGGATCATCAAATATAGTGCCTGTTTCCTGATATCCAATCAAATTCATGACTTTTATATATCACATCATTGGTTGGCTAGTATTTTATTAAAATAATGGGTGTTTGTGTTTAATTTTTAATTGGCAGGTATATGGAACCACTTCCAGCTGGATCAGAGACCAAGTTTGAATTTGAGAACATGATGATAGGGCAAGCTATACCCTCTAACTTTATCTCACACATTGAGAAGGGTTTCAGGGAAGCTGCCAATTCGTAAGTATTTTACTTTTTGTTTGTTAATTAAGTTGACTATTGGCGAGCTCATAAGTTAATTTTCTTCATATGCCTGTAATTTTTGTCTTTTTGATTATTATTCTTCGAAAAAATCATTACTTTATTCTTATAGTTTTAATTGAAGAACCTATGAACTTTTCTTTTTTGCACGTGCAGGGGTTCTTTGATTGGATTCCCAGTTGAAAATATACGCGTTGTTTTGACAGATGGTGCATCTCATGCTGTGGATTCTAGTGAACTTGCTTTCAGACTAGCTTCAATATATGCTTTTAGACAGGTCTTTCTTTCTTTCCAGTTCTTTATTTTATTTTCATGGGTAGGGGGAAAATTAATGACTTCTAAAACCATTTTACTTGGCTTTTTTTTTCCTAACTAACCATTGTTATTGTGTAAATGATATTAAAAAGAAAGAGAATGACAATAAGTAAGAAGATTTTGACAGCATGTAGAAATGTAAATGCAAATAAACCATCCTACTTTTCCCCAAAATGCGGATTCTCGCCAAGTGTAGTGCTTCTTTATTGATTTAATCCACATGGTTAGAGTACTTTTAGAGAGAGTAAATTGTTTTATTTTGATGAAACAGTGTTATGCGAAATGTAAGCCTGTAATATTGGAACCTGTGATGTTGGTAGAATTGAAAGTGCCAACAGAATTTCAAGGCACTGTTGCTGGGGACTTGAACAGGTAAAACCATTTATCGCTTTTTTGGTGATACATTTGCCATAAAACTACAAGGCGCAAGTATCTTTAACCATATAATACGAATTTCCATAACAGGAGAAAAGGTATAATCGTTGGAAATGACCAGGATGGAGATGATTCTGTAATCAACGCCCTTGTAAGTAAACCATAACACCCCCTTACAATCTTTATATGAAATATTTAATAAATTGTAAGTATGATGGAGGAATATGCCATGCATACATCATCTTTGTTGTATGAGGATCTTTTCCACGGTTCCACCATTCTCAATTACTAATGACAGCTCACTAAAGGAACTCAAGTTTGTCTCCTATTCATCATTGACATAAACCCATGCTAGGTAGTTTCAACTTAATTCGTCAACAATAATAAATCGATTAGAAAGGTCCTTTTATATTTAGTAGGATAAAGTAGGATCCATTAATAGAAACTTTTATAACTCATCCTAAGTACTACGCTCTGAGTCTCCTAATAAATAACTAAATTACCTATATTACTATGGTAATACATATTTACATATATATACAATTATATACATATATATTTATATACTCTTGTATTTTTTGTTTTTCCCCCTTTATTTTATTTTTATTTTTATTGTTATTTTATTTTTATTAATTTGTATTTTATTCTATTTCATTTTATTCTTATATTAGTTTCTACTATTATTCTCTCTTTTGCTACCAGAGGTCTTTTGGGAAGCAGTCTCTCTACCTTCGGGTAGAGGTATGATTGTCTACATCTTACCTCCCCAATGCCCTGCTAAGGCGGGATTTGAGTATTGTTGTTGTTGTTGTTGACATATACCCATGCTCTTAATTAAATAACAGCCTTATGTATCTACTGATTAATTTTTGTTAAGTTTTAACTTATGTTGACTTGCTGATATTTGGCTTTCAGGTCCCACTGAACAATATGTTTGGATACTCGACAGCTCTTCGTTCCATGACACAGGTTAGTGGAAAACAACCATCATACTTCTTGCTCAACACCTTGGTCTACATTCTTTCTTCATCATATATTATTTGCTTTCTTGAAATTTTCCTTATTTATTTTAAGAAATAAGTTATTTCACAACATATATGCTCCCGTAGTTTCATTTGCTACTATCACTTCTGGTCGTAGTCAGCCATTTAACAATCCTGCAGAAAGCAAAACATCGCAAATTTCATGAGGCTTAGAAGTCCTTTTTTTTGACCGGATGTTAGGATCCTAAATTACACACACACAAACAAACAAACATGCATAGGCGGCCGTATATCTGAGCTTAATTTTCTCTGAATATTTAAATGGTATGCTTCTAACTTTGCAGGGAAAGGGTGAATTCACCATGGAATACAAAGAGCACTCCCCTGTTTCTGCTGATGTGCAGACACAATTGATCAACGCCCACAAACCCAAGACTGCTGAGTAATTTAATCACGGTGGTTAAGCATGTTTTTGCAACATTTTTTTTACCTAGGAGATATTTGTACTGATTTTACGACTTACATTCCATGCGAAGTGAGTGTTATTTGTTGAGACCGAAATGTGGTCAGTAATTTTGTATACGCGAATAAGTCATCATATAGAATGTACGTTTGGTAAGAAGTGAAGACTCTTTACGAGTAAATTTTACTCGGATTGACATATAGCATTAGTCCAGGACTTGTCTCCTACAGTTGACAAGGATGAGTTTTATTGTAATTATTCTTCTTCTATATTTATGTAAAATAATAACAATATCGTGTTAGACCTTAATTTGGTTGGATAGGTTTTAAATTGAACCAACTAAGATCAAACAAGGTTTATAAAAGATGGAACCAATGGATCCTGCGAAACTAAACTACCTTGATGAAAATCATTACTTTGAGAATATATATTTCCTCCCCACATGTTGATCTTTAGAGTATAACTAAACTTTTTTTTTTTTTCTCTTTTCTATATAACCAAAATACTTACAATAACACCAAATTAAAATTTATTACAAAATAAAGGCACCCCACCATGAAGTCTTTGTGAGTTGCAAACCATCAATGGAACCCCCCAAAAAACCAAACAAACATTCGATTTGCCTAACTTACAAGAGGTCTAAATATGATACGAGATACCTGTTTATATTTTAGCTTTTTTTTTTTGGCTTATTAGCTTATTATTTTTTATGTATTTGGCTAAGCTTATTAGCTTAAGTTTATTAGCTTATTTTTATAAAAATAAGCCATTTTTCATAAGCTATCTTGAATCAGCTTATTTTCTTCCTTGTGAGCTTATTTTTATACATTTACTTTTATACCATCTTTTTGGTCATTTTACATTAATAAGAAACACTTTTTTCTCTCAAAAGCTTATAAGTTCATAAGCTCTTAAAAGCTCAAGCAAAAAAAAAGAAAAAAAGAAAAAGCTTAAACAGAAGATCATTTTAAGGAAATAAAAAAAGTTTTGTGTTCCAGAAATATTTTAAGAAAAAAAGAGAAAGGATTTGGAAGGAAAGTTTGGTTAACTTTCTCTCCTAAACTTTTCTCTCAAAAGTGGGAGGATTTGAAAGGAAGAGAACGAAATTTTTTTATGATTTTTAGTAAGTGACTAAATTACTCTTAATCACAATAAATAATTTTAAAAAGTAAGGGTATTACTGTAAAATAACCCTTTTTCTTTCCTTCCTCTCAAATTCGGGAACACAAACTTACGTCTTTTCTCTCCAATTTCATTTCATTTCATTTCCAACTTGGAAACATAAAAAATCAAAATCATTATTATTTCATTTCTTTTTCCTTATTAATTTTCTTTTCTTTCCTTGGCATGTCTCGGGAACCCAACTTTTACGCCCCGTTCTCGAGTGTTTTTTAAGGAAGTAAAGAAAATGATTTGGAAGGAAAGCTTTAAAAAAAGTGTTCTTGAATTTTACTTAAAGGAAGAAAAGGAAAGAAAATGAAGGAATTTAAAGAAGAAATGTAGGCTTATTTTGATATCCACCCAAAATTAAGATAATTTGAGAGGGAATTTTGATATCAAAACTTTCGTACTTTTCTTTTCCTTTCCTCGCCAACTTAAACTTTTGAGTTATATTTTGGAGGGAAGAGAAGATTTGCAAGGGAATGCAGCCCTCGTGGATGATTGCCATGAATGCAGCCCTCGTGGATGTGTGCAAGACCGTCTTTGGCTGATCCGCACCTTTCTTCGCACATCGCCGGCGACCTCGCCACCACCTCCGCACCTAGCCGACGACCTCGCCCCAACCTCCGAACCCTCGCTCCCTCCTATTCAACCTTTGCCTCGCCGTCGTCTACGAAGGTTAGGGTTCTGAATTTGTTGTGTTGTTTTAATTTTTTTGTGCATACAACGGTTACGCAAGCTCTTTTTTGTTTTGCAAAAACAAACAATCTTCACATGAAAAAGACTTCTAGACCACCACTTCTTCTGGGGAAAAACTTAACAAACAAACACCACCGTAATCTAGTCCAAGAACTTGATTGCGCATGTCGAAATTCGAGCACCCCCTTGGATTCAGCAAAGCCCTGAATGCTCACTCTTCAGGGTCTTGAAAGCGCTGAAAGATCGAGTCTGCTCTGATTCCTGTCTGATCTCCGATGCTTCATGTTAGGGTTTTCCTGTCCCGATTGCTTGGGTTAGTGATAAAAAAATTCTCTAATAACCCAGGACTTCTAGCCTGGTGGTGTGGGTGATTTAGGTCTGGTGTTGCTCATGGCTAAGATCATGGGTTTGAAATTTGAGGTAGATTTAGGTGCCTTAGAAAAAAAACTGAAAATTCTCTAATATCTTATCCTCCTCCCCTCACCAAAAGAGAAGAAAAGAAAATAAAAAGTACAATGCATCATAAAGAGATAAAAGTTATCAGTATAATCTGGCCGTATTAATATGTGTGTTATGAACGGCATTCCAGAATCCAAAAGAATTGAAAAATTACACTAACTACTCAGAAAACATAGGATAAGAACAAGTACTTGAAGCATATAGGGAAATGTGTAACTGTATCGAATGATTGAGAGAACCAGAGTGCGAGTTACAATATCCAAAAGTCTTAACTATTACAAGTATAAGCTAACTCATTTATAGACTCAAGAGACTGGAGCTGCTAACTAATGTTCCAGCCCCAAAGCTAAATGATTAGTTGTGACTGTTGAATGACACTTGTCTGTCACATGCTCTTCTAAATGGTATATAACAATCCATTCCCCTTGAAGAGATTCTTGTCCTCAAGAATCTCTTGTTATTGTTGGGAAACTTTGATCTACAAATCTTTGTCTGTAATATTTTCTACGAGCGAAGCAATGTGATCCTCCAAAGCTCATATATCTCCAACAATTCCTCCACAATCCTATACTTATTTTTATATAACTTATAGTCACTACTTCAACTTCCCCAAAGAAGTACTGAGATTATATTCAACAACACCAGCGACTTCAAGACCCTCAATATATTTTAGATCATGGTATAACACCAAATATCCGCCTTTCAATAAACAAAATGCACAATGAATTGATAAGTTTTGGGTACAGTGAGTGCAAGCTCAAGCAGCTTTGTATCCAGTTCCAAATGGAACTGAGGCTTCTTACACATCTTTATTTATGGAGGAAATCACTATTATTGCCTTGTGAAACTCCTTACCACCAAAAACTCTCGCTGTTTCGCAAGGCTAAGAGAGAAGCCAGCTACAACATAACCACAATGCACTAAATGATATGGTTTGCTTCCTTCACTTGATGGGTAATATCCACTCAGGAATCGGTTCTTGATTATGGACAAAATACAATCTTCATATTCTGCAATTCATCTTGTGTTAGTACTTATCAGTTATTACCATATCCTTTTATACGTTCATTATCCCATCAAGTCCACAGATAGCTCCATAATACCTGTTAACATGCCATTCATACATCAATGCACATTCTCTTGTAGACAGTTTTTACCACCCTTTATGAGTTCATTTGGGTGGACCAGATGGTTTATCAAAATTCTTGTTTAAGAACAAGCATACCCGTAAATAATGTGTTTCCATATAGGACTTCGTTAGGAAGGTATTTCCGTATTTAGGAAACTTAGTCACCATGACATTGGTCAAATTGTGATCAAACAAATTGTCACCATCACTTTGTTTAGCCATAACCACACTATGATCAGATATGCCAAACCGCCAACGCATGAACATCACACGGGTAGATACAAAAGGAACATAATCACGAGCTTCTAGACTTTTTTTACTCAATAGAAACAAAATCACAAGCTTCTAGAATTTTTTAACACTTATTAAGATCGTTCCTGTTGTGGGTAGTTGTAGTAAGCTATGAAAACGAAGAAAGTTGTCATAGGACACCTATATACAATGTAGATGACCTACTTCTCTTGCTTGAAAGCATAAGATCTGTTTCCACTTGCCTGAATGCTATTCAAATCATTTGGTTTAGCATGGACTATGATGTAGCTTCGCTGTTGGGAACTTTACAATTAAGAAATGTTATAGCACATTTTGTTTACCTCCATTGCCCTGAATTCTAAATCTGGCTAATGCAACAGTAGCACGTAGCTCTTGTAACATTTGAAGAGCTGCACTGTTCGGTAAGGACTTATGCACACAACTGCAAACCATGAAAGAATCTCTGTATGAGCCTATGAGGAACATTTCCACCATTCTCAGATCTCAATTACTAATGACAGCTCACCAAAGGAACTTAAGTTGATCTCCTATTTTTGCACGTTTTGCCGTTTTCTCGTTTTGAGCCATTTCCAAGTATCAAACTTCACACCTGTCTTTTTCCTTTTAGGTCATTTCCATGTGTCAAACTTCTATTGAACAAAGCTGTTTTATTATTTGCAACCTCTTTTAGAGTTCCCGACAAGGAATTTGTATCTTCATCACTCTTTTTTCTCTTTTATTAGAGTCATCAAGCTCACCATATTTCCGAAATTACATGTACTTTTCATGTATTTTCAATCCTTCTTGAACCAATGACCCATTCCTAGATTTACAGGCCACATGCAATAAGGTCTAGGTTTTAAAAGGTGTAAAGCGCCCCAAAGCGCTAAGGGTCTTGGAAGCTAAAGCCTTAAGCGAAAGCGCTCGCTTTAAGCACACGAAGCGCCCAAAATTCACAAAAAAAAACATAATACTTAAATATTACCTAACTTCTACATATATGTCATATGCTACCTTATAGATCAAAACTCACAAGTACTTAAACACCAAAATATATTTCTAAATTTACTTATAACTAAAAAATACTTAAGTACTTGTATTTCTAAGAACTCACAAGTACTTAAACACCAAAATATTTATGTCATATTACCAAACTTCTACATATATGTCTTATGCCCATAGGCTAATATCCAAAGCCCGTTCAAAAAGCCTAAAATAATCTAGACCTACCAAAGCGCTGCTTTGCGCTTTTTGTCGATCACAGTAATCGTAGTGCTTAGGTGTATATGAAGCGCTAGGTCTCATTGCTTTAGCGCTTAAAGCGGCGCTTTTTTAAACCAAGAATAAGGTTTTAATTCCCTTCTTTGAATCTTCTTTTTGATTGTCTTGGGTAACACCCGATAGAGATTTATCATGTAACTTAATAATTTTTAGTTGATGATTCTACACTTATCACTTTTTTGGTATTCAGTTATTCGATATTTAACTCTCTTTGGTAGTGTTGCAAAACTCGGCCTAGGCGGCCAGGTACTCGTCGCCTACTTGCTATGCGGCCACTTACCTTGACGAGTTTGACCTACTAGGGTGAATTACTTGGAGGCGGCACTACTCGGTCAAAATCAGACCTACTCGGTCAAAAACGGACCTACTCGGTCAACTTGGCCTAGGCTGTCAATTAAAGTCAAAAAATTTTAGCTGGATTTTTATGGGCCCTTTTTCTCCCTCTTTCCAGGACAAAAGCCTAGAACCCTTATCAGTCCATCTTTCTCTTCTCTCAATCCCTCAAAGCCGCACGACAAGGGCTTCTTTCTCTCTCTCTCTCAATCTTCAAAATGGCACGACTGAAGCAATGAAGCTGTGACTGAAGCTTTTTGATTAATCAACTCCAGCCTTGGAGTTCGACTGAAGGCAGCTGTTTGAGTTCTTAACTTCAAGATTTGTTCGACTGAAGGCAGCTGTTAAGAGTTCTTCCCTTGTGATCAACTTCAGCCTTGTAATCGATTGCTATTTCTGTCACAGGTAATTGGTAAACTGATTTTGATGTTGCTGTTGGAAACTGATTTTGATGTTTGCTTTCTTCTTCTTTTATTTGTTATTGACTTGCTGTTGGAATTTGATTTATAATGTTGGTTAGTATTTTGAGTATAGTTTCTTGAACAATCAAGTGATAGTTGATTTCTTGAACATATTACACACTTGCGGTTGGATTTCGTTTTTTTGTTTGTTGTTGACTTGCTTTTGGATTTTGAGTATGGATTTCGATATTAGATAGTTGTGAATTGATTTTTGATTTTTATTCTCGATTTCTTCAACAGATTACTCACTTGAATACTTGATTCTTGAACACATTACACACTTGAACTAGTATTTGAAGTCTTGAACAATTATGTTAGTGTTTTTGAACATATGTTTTGGGTCCTGTCTACACTTATATTTATATTTGAGTGTTTATGAACATGTAGTATATATAATTTTGAAATTTGTTTATAAAATATACCAATCCAAGTACTCCCCGCCTAGGCCGAGTACTTGGTACTCCCTGCCGGCCGCCTGGCTCCTGCCTATCAAGTTCTGCAACATTGTTTTTTGGTTGTTGGAATGTCCACATGTTTCCTTATTGAGATCTTTTTGTACATCAGCATCAATAATAGAAGGTGACAATTCCACAAACTCTCCATGTGCACCATGTTTTCACGTTTCACACATCACACTTCAATTCCCTTCATTACTATGTTCTTTTTGACTAGTAGAAATATGGAAGGGTCTGAAGTGTAGATTGGTCTGTTTGAGTACTTTTTTGATAATTAGTTTGCACTTATTTTAGGGGAAGAGAGTAAAGATTCTTGTGTTTTAGCAAGATAGTAAGCATCAAAAAGGGTTTTGGGTTTGAACATGCTAACCCTTCCTTAATTTCTGGTTACAACCCCCAAATAAAGAGCTTATTGATATGCATTTCATCTAAACCCATTAGAATGCATCGTAACACTTTTGAACCATATCGCCTTGTTTGAAATCTCCTAAATGGTACCTAACATATGCCATTGATTTTTTTATATGTTTGAGTTTATTGCCTTTTTTTACTGCTGTCGTTTATTTCATTGACAACAGTTTCAATTAATTTGTTTTGGGGATTCTAAAGTTGCTAATTAGTTGTTGGTAATTTGATTTTACAGACAGTGGGTTCAGTTTGTTCATTATTGGCTGTATTAAGTTTATTAGATGGTTGTGTTCAAACACTGGTTGCAGTTGTTAGTCAATGAATGATTTGAGATTGTCAAAGAAGTTGAACGGTCTTTTTCTTTACAAAACAAGGTTTTTTGGTTCACAAAAAAACTTCTTTGCCAACTCTTCCTCATAGGAGGTGAAATAAACGTAAGCGATTTTACGTCTTAGAAAACAAACACCTCCTAAAGCTTCAATAGTTTTCAGAAAATGGAACACCGCCTCCTTTTGCTCTTTTGATGCGAAAAGAACACATGATGATGATATTAACTGTTTCCACTTTGCTGCAAGCCTGCAACTCTTGTTTTGTGCAGTCATCAATTTAGACAACACTCGGTAAATACAGTTCAGTAAGTTCCTAAATTCTGTTTTTTCTATTTTAGCAAATGTAATTTCTTTGGAGACGAAAGATGGCAAAAGGGGTGTTTGGACGTTCCTTTTGAAACTATTAATTGAGAGTTGAACAATTGTCAATTGTTAATAAGATAATCAGTTAATTAATATTAGTATTGGGTATATAATTTTACTTTTATATTTATATTTTGTTTTCTTACAGCAGCTCCATCAATCCGATTCCAATCTGATTATTTCAGCCACAGATAATTAGACAATTACAATTATGACCACTTCTACACAACAGAGGCACCAACAAACACATTCAAAATTAAATATTTGCTACTCTAAGTCACAGTATTCAGTTTAAACGCACATCCAAACATTGGTTAACAAGTTTTAAGTGACTACTGAAGTACAAAAGCAGCTTCCTTTTCTACTAATTATCTTGTATGAACATGCGTTTGTTACTTTGTTGTATAGAGTTAATTATGTCGAGTCTTTTAGATTGTAACATGATTCTATGCCATATCTTTGTTCTTCAGGATGGAAAACACAGAATTAAATTTCTCCCAATTCGGTATTTCTGAAGAGGTCATCCTCTCCTAAAACATTATCCGAATATATTCTCTTTCAAAATCAGTTGGTCCAGTTAGTCTTTTCTATTCTAAGTATTATAAATATTTTCTAGTCCAGGAAGGTGACAAGCTTGTAGCAGAAGTGATACGTTATGTTCTTTTTAAAACACACCAAAATTCTGGATGCCCAATCAAGAGAGATGAAATTACTCAACAAATTACAAAAAACTATCACCATCGATCCCTGCCGACTCTTGTTCTCAGCAAAGCCACTACAAAACTCTCGACCATTTTTGGATATGACATGAAGGAGCTGCAACGTTCCCGTCCTTCATCAACAAATCAGGCCCGTTCTTCACAGGGTTAGCAATCTCTACTAGTTGAACTTGTGGTGTATTGATAATAACATTTCATATAAGAGAATGTGTCAATTCAGGCTTTGCGGACCCAAAATCATACATTATAATAAGTCAGCTAGATCCTGGAGTCTACAGAAAACATGTTGAAGATACTAAAAAATCACATTTGTCTGGCTTTGCGTTTGTTGTTATTGGCATCATTCATCTTGCTGGAGGCAAAGTTACTGAAGGTATTGTAACTGCGTAACTGCTTTCACATAAACCGTGATTTATGTTTCATGAAAACGTTATAGTAAATTAAGAAATTCTTGTTTCAGTTTATTATTTTTATTATTTTGGTTATGGATTGTAGAAAGTCTTTGGCACCATTTAGGACGATTGGGTTTGTCCCGGGATGATGAAAGACATTCTGACTTTGGTAGCACCAAGCAGGCAGTGGAAGGACTTGTTCAGCAAAGGTATTAAGTAATCAGATCTTAATGGAATCAATATTATTGTAATTTTGTACAAGGAAACTAGTAATCTTATTTGTAAGTTGAATTGTTGCAGATATCTGCAGAAGGATAAAACTAATGGGCCTGAAGGCTTAACTTTGTATTATGAGCTTGCGGAGAGAGGTTTGCTTGCAACGGGTAGTAGTAGCTTTAAAGAATGCATCTCACAGGTAGCAAGATTGTTCTCTTTTGTGCTTTAGGTCCTTGATTATGGTTAAAGATCTTAAATTTCCCCCGGTTATTCTTTTTTTTTTAATAATTGAGTTCCCACAAGTTGTTCTAGTTTATTATGACTCTAAGACTTTTATTATGTTATCCCCTTGATGGTAGCCTAGCAGTTGGGGACATACAATCTTTAGTGGAGGTCAAGGGACCAAACCTAGCACATGCTCATTAACTCTGGGTTACATGATTTACCTCCTTCATGTTGTTTGTGCGACCGGTCGGTGGAGGCCGCCATAGGATGGGCCACTGTAGCATCCTGATTTTCAGTCCAAAATTAAACCTTCTCAAAATCCATGTTAAACATAATTTATATAAATCATTTACTACAAAGCGGAAGCATTATAAACTTTTAATAATATAAACTACTTTTAAAATATCTTTGCAAATCAGAATATAGAGTCAATCATGAACTTAATAAACATTTATCATTATGACCCAAACTTTTGGTCTTACCAAAGTCAATCTCACGACCATTAACAAACAAATGGGAAATTCAAAGTCACTAGAAAGCCAAAGCAATCCAAAGTCACTAGAAAGCCAAAGCAATGCCCAAATAGGAAATCCAAAGTCACTCATGACCATTAACAAGTCTACCTGCGGATACAAAAACATTTAACACCACATGTTAGCTATAAGATAGCCGGTGAGTACCACCAAAAATATTTTATGTTTCAAAATCAAGTCATCATAAGTTTCAAACATCGGCTTGGCAATATACTCAATAAGCTACGACACACAAATAAGCACATAAGGATGTGGGTAAGTCCATTGGGCAATAGCATCTTCACGTGGTAGCTAGCTATGTTCAATACATGGCCACATGAGGGATAACCACATCTCCTCGTCAAGGTGGGGGAACACAAAGCATTACACCATACTATGGTTATCTGAAACACAGGTGCCTGCATCTCCAAGTCTAATAATGGCATTGATAAGGTGGTTCCTCACTTCGCTCATGTTTTGAACCCTGGTTCGGTTGGCTTGTTAGTTGGTTGAACCACTTTTAGATCACATGGAACATGCACACCCACCCAGTTCCACCAATCGCAACATCAATCTCTCTTCAATGCCACACGTGCATCTCATGGTTTGGTTCACCGAAGCCTCTTGAACCATACACGTCTACTAGTGGCAAAGAAATAATCCAATGTGCAATCGTACAAGGGTCTAGTCCGGACTATAACTCAAACCTGAAGGGTCAACACATAGCAAAAGCCGTCAAGGCCAAACAACTCAAGCAATCATAACTCAACAATAAGCAAAGGGCATCAGAATGTCTATAAATCTTAAGCTTAATATCTCAAATCGTAATATGCATAAAACACAAAATCATCATATCATGATGAGCTTGAGTTATCACAATAAGCACAAGCTACTCCTACACAGAGTATCTCGTCACATAAGCATGTACCAAATACAATCATCTCAAGAAACATAAGCCTCTCATATATGGATCATTGGCTTCTCTTTGACATTCATAGCTAAAAAGCATGACTTCACCATAATAATAATTCATAATATCCCACATCCCTTTAATCCCATAATCACATTGCTAAACATAGTCAACACAAGCATGATGACTTATATTCTTTTATAAAAGCAAGTATTCGCAGGGTGTACTTACCTGAAGGTGTGATGAGGATCACCACCCAACCACAATTAATCTCACTAGATGTCCGAACTTATTACAAACGTTTAAACAAAACTTGTTTAGATAACCTAACCAAATTCTCAAGCCGAGAGACATATTTGACCTCAATACTAGATGACTTATGAGACCTCAAACACACTTTAATATACGCTACTCAGGAATCCCAAAACACCTCACGAAAGCTTAAGGACAATTACTAAAAGAGTTCTTTTACATTGGCCAAACTATGCTCCAAAAACTGACGCACCTTCTGTATTTCGACATTTTGGCAAACCTACTGTTGGAATTAGCTTCTGTGATCAAAAGATGGATTAAACTAGACATTCCTAGCTTTCCAACGATATATGATATGCCTAAGTCTGATAAACAGTTGATTTTTCATGAATTTAATAAAATAGTCTAGTAAGTGCTGAAATATTCCGAACAGCAATATTATTTCGAGTTTTCTTGACCAAATCTTGCAATTTTCTAATCTAATTCAACTCTAATGTTTTCCACACTAAAAAATAAGTGTATAAAACATGTTTTGGTCATTTCTAACACACCAAAATAGAATATAACATTAGCAATACAAACAAATGGGTGTCAAACCCTAACTTATGCAATTTTGAGCCATTTGCAAGCATAATCAACATAGAATTCAATATTTACTATCAAAGTTCTACAAATAATTGTAAGAATACTTCAAGAACACTTACTTGGTGATGAACTCTTTCCTTTGATGTCTTCAATTTAAGAATTAACCTTCACAATCCATTAAGACTTTGACTTGTATTTTCACAAAATCACCAAAGCTTGCTCATGCACTTCAATTTCATCATGAATTAGCTCATACTCTCTCTACTCTCCCTCTACAAGGGCTGGAGAATTTCTCCAGAAGTTTCAAATGGAGGAATAACCCAATTTGGGTATTTAATGTCATATTTACACTTTAGCCCCCCTCAAGTTTTGTCACTTTCAACCCTTAAAGTTTCATTGTTTCATATTTTGACCACATAACTTGCATGGAACTTATTAGTTACACAATTACCATCTAGAAATAATTTCATACATTTATATATACGTAATATCCAAGATTTCACTAAATCTTTTTTTCATAAATCCAATTGAAGACTCTAATGAGTATTTAATTACCTTATTAGTGTATAAATATAACAACTTAGGATTTGGGATATTACAGCCACCTTTTTAAAAAATATTCTATTATGTTAATTTTCTAAATTATTATACAAATAAGGGGTTTATGTGATTTCATCAAGATCTTTCTATTGTTCTCGTTGGGACCTCAATTATCTTTTAATTTCTAAATAATATGTTATGTTTTTACATGGATGCATTTTCTGATGGCACGCAGATTGTGACGAGCGAGGCAACTGCAATTGAACTTGACTAGCAGCATATTGTTTTACTTTATGGAGGTAAATCTGTCTATCCTTTAACATATAATCATGTTTTACTCTTTTGGGAAGCTGCTACAAAGATATCCGTCTTGCTGTTTTTGTGCTGTAAAATGATGGGAAATCAAATTTAATGATTTTCACGATCTCGATGAATGACTTGAGCATACAACATTATGGTGTACTCGTGTACCTACTTTGAGTTGAAAATGGGGATACTACATGATGTTGTATTCATGTACCTACTTTGAGTTTAAATGGTTAAGGATTTCAAGTTCATTCACAAATGATCTTATGTAGCGATGAAAGGTAAATGTAGCAACATTGGTGGTTTAAAAGAACAAAATAATGACCTCGAATTGGTTTTCTTTCGATTAATATTGGAAAAAAATCGACTTTGCTTTCCAACCGAAATTCATTTTAAATTCTCTACAACCCCAAGTAAGAGTCTGTCTTACATCTTAGCGACATTGCCATGCTCTAAATTTCCCTTACTGGGACCACTAACCCAAGTATCCGAATTTTACTGAGATTAACCTTCAAACTGGACGCCCATTGGAAGCCTTTTAGTTTCCTATAAGGTTGTGAGCATTTCTCTTACACCAGTCACCAAAGAAAATGGTATCATCTGGCTTTTACAAATTAGAAACCACAATCTCATGAGCTCCTACTACCTTCACTTATTTATAGATGTTCTTATTTGATGCCTTTGATGTGGAAGTTGATCTCAAACATGCATCAACCCAATTGCGCCATTTATCCTCAAATCCTATTTGCCTCATAATATCTAACAGGAAACCTACTGTAGATGGTCAAATATTTTATTAAAGTCAACCTTGGAACCCGAAACACACCTGTTCACATCTCTTTTCTTGGCTCGATACCTTCTTAATCCTTTATGAATTAATTTTAGAACTGATTAAAACTTATTGTTCTACATGTCTTGTTTTGTTGAAAAGAGTAAATGTAAATATCCTATATTCATTTATAGGTAGAAAATAATATCATAACTTAAACTACATTGTTAACATCGTTAATTGGGCAACATTGCAAAGTCATTAAAGTTGGGTTGGTCGGCACAGTGTCACGCCTTAGCAGCTGTCACCGCCTCATCCACCTTCGATTTGGTTTCTTTTGGTTTCAGTTGATCAAGTAACAACTCTCACGCAGGCTTGCAACACACTAACCGTTCAAGACCTGGGGGGCAATGGATGTTACATGGGTCACATCTTATTAAGCAGTAGATTCAGATAACCTTAAAACTATCTTTACTAGTTGCTGCTGCACTATCTCTCATGTGTGATGGTTGGAAATGAATCATCAATTGTTGTAATCCATATGGTCATTCTTTTGTCGACCATTGCACTTGTTATACCTTGCCAACTCTAAATATCATCAAAAACCCTTATTTCAAAGATAAATAATGTTAATTGAATTTGATGAATTTAGTTTATATGTGAAGCATTTTTGGGCCCATAAAACATTCGTCCAATGTAACAGCTCCCCAATGACTTGTATCTAACTGCAGTTACACCACCCCAAGACGAACTCTAGGCCCCGTTTGGTTGTTATATGTATTATTTTTGTTATTATACCAATTAGGTTTATATATAGATTCGAATTACAGAGGCCCTTATATAATTTTGAGCATTAAGTAAATATTTTCTATAAAGTGTCCATTTTGCTTTTCAATTTAGGTTAAAGAAAGAGTAATGATATAATTTTTGAATGGAAAATGTTATATTCTTCTACTAACACATAACTATCTTTTTTCTTTATTAGTTTTGATACTCATCTTAGTTTGATGAATAAGAGGACAAGTAAATAGATTTAGGAAAAAGGTATATAAGTATATAACCCCTCTTTTCTAATTTATAGTCCAAAATTTTCTAACCTGACATTTGACACGCAATTGTTTTTCTAATTAAGGAATGCAATATAAAAATTTTATTTCGTAATGAGAAAACGATTACATACTGCCGCATCATTTTATCACATGTATTGCTACCCTTACGAGAGAGGGAGTTTAGGTGCGTCGCGGGGCACACCATCCCGGTTGCCATCAGCCCCTCCTAAGCTAGCGAGACCGATGAAAGATGGAACTCTATGACTCTCTCTCTCTCTTAAAAAAAGAATATTAGTAAGATTACGAGATAGAAAGATGACTACTACAGGCTTATTAGTATATAAATATGGAACATGTAGAGAGAAAACTCTAATGTGACACCCTTACAACCTTTTTAAACAAAGATTTACCTATCTCAATCAAAGAGTAACTTAATCAAAGATGTTTATATGATTTAGATCCTAAATCAAACTTAAAGAAAGATTTGGCATAGTGGTAAGCACTATGCGAGCCACAAGCAATATTGGAGGTCGCACATGAGGATAAATACGGATATATTCTTATGATCGTTTATTTTATTGACATTCGATATGAATTCTATATTGTAATATAATATTCATCTAAAATATATATTTCTTTAAATTCGGTATTCATTTTGGTGTATATGTTTTAACTGAGAATTTTCCCATTTCATCTTTTTTTTCTTTCGCTTTTCCAATTGTAAAGCTTAATAATTAATACCAAATGAGGTTGTTCTACGTAATATGGGAAATAAGAATAATTAATTTGAATTTGAACTAAAGCAGGACCCATTCCAGTCTAAATATTTAGAGTTAATTATATAAATGGTCCCTGTAATTGTTACGAAGTTTTACTTTTAGTTCTTTAGCTTTGAAAATTACGAAAATAGTCATTGTAGTTATTACATTGTTTCACTTTAGGTCATTTACACTAACTTCAGTTAAGTTTGACCGTTAGTCCAATGATATTGTAGCCAATTTCTAGTTATCCTTGTTGCCAAAGACATTACTTGTTATAATGATTTCCAAGCAACCTTTTATTTATATTTGTTTCTAAACACAGTCTCTCTCTCTCTCTCTCACACACACACACACCTCTCTCTATCTCTTATATCTCTCTCTATCCACTTATCTTCTATCTCAACTCTTAAGTTTTCTCCCTCCACTCTCTCTAGCCTCAATGACGGATGCCACCAATTTTAGCTGGACGCCACCACATCATCTCTATCTCTTCGGCGAGACACATACACCCACTTCTGCTGGCCGCCGCCACCACCACCACCTCCTTCAAGCTCCAGTACCACCATCACCTTCACCCGGTCCGATTTAGGGTTTTTTCGCTAGGGTCTTCGACAGATCTAGGTGTGTATGTGTTCTTCGATAGGAGTGACAGATCCAAGTTTGTGTGTGTTGTGTGTTCTTTTTGTGCGTGTTTGAATCCAATTATAGATTTTGTGTTTTGAATCCAGGTGTGTGTGTTTTTGTGTCCTTCACTATGCGTGTGTTCGACAAATTTGATGTCTTTTTTTCTTGGTGTGTTCTTTGTTGTGTGTTTTTAAGTCGTTCGACAAATCTATGTGTTCTCTACCGGCACACTGCCACCAGCATTGGTGTCATCATCTATCTCTCTCTCCTCCTTGTTTACCGATTTAGGGGTTTTTTAGATTATCTCAAATGTGTCCAGATTCGAGTTGTGTATTTGGTGAACAGTTAAGAACATGGATCCTAACAACAGATGAACATCAAGAACACTTGAAAAATAATACGAACATAATTAAAATTAAAAATGCATTTTTTAAAAAGATAATCAGTATCTAATGTGTATAAAGGTATTACATAAAAGTATTACTTAACCTTATTAATTAGTTATGATCATTAGTTAATTTGACAAAAGGTTAATTAATTGTTAATTTTAACAAAAGGGTAGAAAGATGCAGGTGGTTGTTTGGTAATAAGAATAACTAGAAATTAATCAAAATACTTTTTGACTAACGGTCAAACTTAACTGTAACGGTCAAACTTAACTGGAGTTAGTGTAAATGATCAAAAGTGAAACAAAGTGACAACACAATGCTGATTTTTGTAATTTTTAAAGTTAAAGGAATAAAACTGAAATTACCGGAAAAGTGTGAAAGCGTCTTGTTAATCATTCAAATTTATTTAATCATTCAAATATATGTCTCTCAAAATTCTGCCTCTGCACGCAATGGTAACTCCTCATTGATCATATTCATCGTGTTTTGATTGTGCTTAAAACGACACATAAATTATTTGCAATGGTAACTCCTCATTGATCATATTCATCGTGTTTTGATTGTGCTTAAAACGACACATAAATTATTTTAAAGTTTTATTTAAACGGAAAAAAAAAATAAGGCAGACAAAAACAATCATATGATGCTACACAACATTAGAGCCCCCAAAGGCAGACCAACAATAATCGGTCCATTCTTCAGGATTCTTAGCCTTCTCCTTCACGGACAAAAGGCCAAAACTCAAAGCAGGAGCTTGCTTCAGGTCGAGTGTCATGGTTGTGTGATCTGTGTCACTGAACCCATCCCACGTTTGGGTTTCAGGTAGTGTACCGTGCATTGCATTCTTAACATCCGACTGATGAAAACTATCTTGATTCAAGCGATGTCCGACAACACAAGTTGCTCTGTTTGCAGCAATTAATTCATAAAGCGCAGCGCTGCATTTTGAGGACAAGTCGTCCGAAGAAATCCAGGGTTCGCTTTTTGGAGATGACAGAAGAGAGAGAGCATATCCTGGCTTTGATTGTGGTGGTGATGGTCGAAGTCGTCGCTCCATCATGCAATTATTTTCTTTTGACAAAATTAAACAGTAGTAGTGATATACACAAGGAAATATCACCATATGAGAAATTAATTAGCTACACAACATGTGCCTATGGATTTTAAGAAAACAAATTTCTTTCTATTTTTGAATAAGAATCAACAATTTCCCCAAATTTAAATTCTTTTAGAAAGACTAACATAACAATCTGTCTTTGAGATTTGATAACTAAATATGAACAATATTAACTTTTATAGGATTATAAGTTGGCAGAGTGTGAATTGGAGTAAAATGTGTATATTTTCATCTTCTTTGAAAATGTATTGAGGAAGTACTTTAGAAGCCCAGAAGGATGATACTTTTGGGGGAAAAGAAACAATTTAAAAGAATAGTAGTACCATGAGAACGAGGGAAGTTTGGAGGGAGAGAATTCGAAAAGCTTCCTTTCCTTCTTCGTTGATTATGTCCTTCTAATCGTCTTCTACAACTTCTTTTCGCTTCATCAAACTCCATCACCCGATGAAACCTGTACACATACGTTGTACAGTTATTGTAACTATGCATACGTCGAGATAAGGAAATGCGATTTATACACAATAACATTGTTCATAGATAATAGCATATCATCATTAGTTCTTTTTTTGTTTTGAAAAGCATATCATCATTAGCTTATAACTGTACGTTATATATAAATAAATCATGTTGTGTATAAATCAGTTTTTCAAAATTAAACTGTTAAAGTTAGCTTAGATAACCATTCAATGATCATAATTAAGTTTCCTTTTATGTTTTGGAATTACTTAAAAGAGTATTTGATCAAACCATGCAGTTTGGTTACATTTGAGCCGACGGAAGGACATAAATAAATTGTTTAATAATAATTAGTTTGTCGAAAATATACATATCCCCTCCTTTCTTTATAGTAGTGGAGAATTAAATATTTTAGAAAATATGACAAGAAAAAAAAAGAAAAAGAAACTTTAGGAGGCGGAGACACGATGATGCATGTTTGGTTTGTTGTATTTTATGTTTATTTTGTACGATTTTTTAATTATTTTAATTAAGAATAAAAAGTTAAAGAGGTTGAATTATAAACTATTACTGGAGACTGATCAGAAACAGAGGATGGAGATTGATATTGTGGCTTATAATGAAAGAGGGTTAAGATTTTTATTTATTTATTAACTATATATTTTTCTTATTCAGCGATTGAAGTGTATTATTGTATATAGTTTTATTATTATATGGTAAACCTTTGTTACATACAAATTATCTATAATGAAACTAATCCATTATCTACACATAATTTTTTTATAGATAAAAATAAAACAATTATAAATACATATTTACACTAAACAATATAAAAAGATTTAAAAAAAAAACTCATAAAATTAATTGATATAATATAAATTATTTATTAAAATTACGCAATTAATGCGTGTGTCAGAAAAAAAAAGAAAAAGAAAACTGCAAGGGAAGGAAAAGTGTAAACACATCAAAGAATTGAACCCTATACCTATTCCTAATACGTGATTGTCCTTTATCCTTGTAACTCCACCTAAGATGCAATTTTTTACCTATATATATATATAAAATTATATATATGTTTCTACCTTCTTTATTTTAATATGCGATCGATGCGACTGTCCTAGAAACAACCTTGAGCTTTTTAACTTATAATATTGATAGATAGGGGAATTATTAAGTTATTGTACGTTTATTTCCCTACGGAATCTTATTATATATATATATAATTTATACAGTAATATTTTTTAATTCTGTTTTGACTGTAATGCCTTAAAATACGTCAACAATTTCCTACATGATATTTAACAAAAAGATTTATTTTATTATTTTGATTTTTTTAAGATATAATTTTTAAGTATTATAAGTATTTCAATGGATTTCAACTAAATTAATATTTCACTAATTGTTACATCCGGTGTGAAAATACCCATTTAGGATGAAATTTATATATATATTTATAAGGAAGAGTTGTTAGTTTATTGAAAATTTAAGCATAATTAAGGGTTTAATTAAACCTGCTACACTGTTGACAGAATCGCTGTTGAAGCCCCAAAACTACAACCTTCGGGGATTTTGAATGGATTTCACACACCTTATGCCTCCTGTAGTACTCTTTCGTGTTAGAAAGCGCCACGTGGCACCCCTCCACCTGGCATCTGGGCACCGATGTTACCCTTACCCCCGGAGAAGAATGAGATGATGCTGGCCATACGGTCGTGGTCGTAGCTGCTGATGCTGCTGCTGCTGTAATATCAGTCAAGTCACCATACGGATACGGTTGTTGTTTGCCTCTTTTAGTAACGGAGGAGGATGATTCCATTTCCGCCGTAATCAGCTGACGGTCAGCAGGGACGACAGCGTCATCGCAGTAGTGTCTCTTCCCCAGCTTCAAACAGATCATGTGGGGATCCGGCGGCATGACTGAATTCGACCCCGACCCGACTCTGGCGTCGCCATATAGAAGCGCGTGGATAACACTCGCCTCGGGTACCCTGGTAGAGGCGGCGGCGGCGGTGTCTGGATAGGTCCAATCATAACAACGTGTACCACCAGCAGAAGTAGGAGGAGGAGGAGAATTAAGATTAGTACTAATGTCGTCCCAGATGTCGTCACCACCAGTACCGGTACCACTACTGGCATCGCCGCCACCGAAGGAATTCCGCCGCCACCACCACCCAGTTTCCATATGTGTGTACGAATTGAATGGTTTAAAGATGGAGCAAAGAAGGGTGGGTGGGTAGCTAGGGTTAATTTTATTACAAAAGAAGTATGTTGGGCAGTTGGGGTGTTTGCTTTGCTTATAAAAAAATTAACGAGAAAGAGAGAGAGAGAATGAATGGGTGGCTGGGGGCGCAAGTGCTGAAAAAAGAAAGGCTGCAAATAAAGATGCAACAGTTTGTGTGTGGGAAAGTGAAACAATTATTTCTGATTTATATATTGCGACTACATTTTTTTAATTTAAATATGATGCTCTATCTAAATGTTCGGATACACATGACCTTGTCGGCAGGCAGGGTCGAGTGTCAATTGACATTGATGACATGAGTGCGAGATGAGGGAGACACACACACACACATATATATATATATATATGTATGTATGTATATACATAAATGATTGAAGCAGTACGTACGGGAGTCGTCTACAGGGCGGCTGGTGGCTCATCGTCATCGGTGACGAAATAGCTAGCACCGGTGTTGGTGGTGGGCAAAACCAGCAAAAAGAGCAACCGTACGTACGTGTGCAAGTGTTTCTGCAATTAACGGGTAGCCGGGTACATGAGTATATATGAGGGTTTGACGTAAATACTAATTAGGTGGTTGATCGATATATATACTAGCATCATACAAGCGTAATGTTACGACGACAAATAGTTTGTGTTTTGAAACATGTCGCTTTCAAGTAATGATATGTTATTCAAGCGATTTAATGTTACGGAAAAATGTTTTCTAAAACAACATGTCAGTTTTTTTTTAATTTTCTTTTATTTGCATAAAATATTTTATTAATTTTAAAAATAAATACTAAAAGACATTAAAATAAGAAAAATGATTTATATTTATAAAATAAAGAGAGATAAATTAAAAAGATTTTAGAAATTATGTTGATTTGAGTGAATAATTGTCTTTATGTAGGAGAATGTGTTAGTATGGGATATTATATTTTAAAGAGTTAATTACAATAATGGTCCCTGTGGTTGTCACTGATTTTCACTTCTAGTCCTTTAACTTTAAAAATTACAAAAATAGTCACTGTAATTGTCATTTTGTTTCACTTTTGGTCATTTATGCTAACTTCAGTTAAAGTTGACCGTTAGTCAGAGGGTATTATGGTCTTTTCATTTACTATTCTTGTTTCCAAACAAGTTTTACCTAATTGGTTCATTTTCAAACATGTTTGTATATAATATTCCCTTTATAGCTTATTTCTTGCCAAACACACCAAAACCTTTATAGCTTATATACAAACAAGTTTTACCTAATAGTTTCTTCACCATATTCACCAAAACCCTTTCCTCCGCCACCACCATCCACTTCCTCCGCCGCCGCCACAAATGATGGTTCTCCGTTGATGGTTCGCCGTTGATGGAGATCGCCGTTGATGGTTCGCCAAATGAAGGTCGCAGATGATGATTCGCCGAATAAAGGTCGCATAGATCGATAGCTCTAGTTCGCCGAATATAGGTCGCAGATGATGGTTCGCCGTTGATGGGTATCATAGATCGATAGCTTTGATTCCCTTAAAATCGATCAACGCCACCAACGCCACAACATCATCACCACTTCCTCACTCTCTCTGCTACTTTTTTGGGTTTCGGTGTGGGTGTGTCTCCGCCACATCACCACTTGCAACACCACCATCTTCTCATGCGATTAGGGTTTCTGGTCATCGATGGGTTCTTCAAGTTTCTAAATCTCTGTTTAGAATCGATTAGTGAGTTTGTTGGATTTTTGTTCCATATGGTTTAGTATTTTGTTCCATATGGTTTAGATTTTTGTTTTAGTTTTTGTGCTTCGAATTTTGATTTTGATTTCAGATTCTAAAGGTTTTGGTCTCATATATCTGTGGTTCATTCAGATCTGTTGTGTTCATCCCGAACTATCGTTGTGTTCAAATGGTTTGATTTTGTGATTTTGCTTGTTATGTGTTCTTCAATAGATGTATTTAGATTTGGTTTCAAATTTGGAAGCTTGTTACTGTTCATCATCTTCTTTATATGGTTTTTAGTTTCAAATTTGCTTCTTTATTGTATTATAATACCTCTTGGGTTCATCCCCAAACTGTTTCTTCGATTAGGAGTTTTCATGTGTGAATGAAATGGTTCAATTGTTATGCCACACCGGCCCAAACTGTTTATTGGATTAGGAGTTTTACTGTATTTGATTTACATTTGATTCGTATGTGTTACGAGTTTTGTAGTTTAATGTTTGAATATGATAAAATTCATAAGCAGATACAAGATCATATGATGATTGTTATAAGAACACAACAATATAAAAGCTAAAAAATAAATTAAATGTAGTTAGAAAGTCACTTCTGGAAAAACAAGAACAAGAATCATGCTAAAAAGTTGTTTGGGAACAAGGATTAATAGAGAATTGACCAAATTACCCTTTGACTAACGGTCAAAAATAACTGGAGTTAGCCTAAAGGACCAATAGTGAAACAAAATGACTACCACAGTGACTATTTTCGTAATTTTTAAAGTTAAAGGACCAAAAGTGAAAACCAGTGGCAACCACAGGGACCAATTTTGTAATTAACTCATTAGTTTATTTGATATATTTATGGTCTAATGGTTAATGAGTTATAGAATAATTGTATAAAAATGTGCTTTCAAATAGTTAGTTAGGGCATGAGTACGACACCTAACATCCTTTCTCTTATATTAATCTCATATCAGTATCACATTACTTTTTTTCTTTCTTTTCTCTCTCTTACTTCAAACCTAAGTATAGCCTAACCCAACTAACTCAATCTTTTCCCCACTTTTTAATTTATTTTATTTTACATTAACAATTAAATAAAAAAAATTGTAAATTGTATAAAAATAAAAATATAACAAATAATCAAAATAAAATTTTCATAACATTAATAAAACATTATTATTAAAAAATAAAAATTACATAACTGTAAATTGGAAATAATAAATAATAAAAACATCTAGTGGGCTAGTCGTCCTCGTTGACGAGAAGTTTGATACGTGAAATATGTTCGATCAAAGGTTATCATGCGTCTCCCGGTTTTTGACTTCTCGGACGTTTGCCATGCGTGTTTGTTCACTTATTTGTGTTTCAATATCAAATGATAGAAGGTCGTTTTCATCAAAACTACAAATTGCATGGTCTTTGTCTTTGAGTATCATATTGTGTAATATGATACAAGCATACATGATGTCTCTTAATCTTGTCAGATGCCATCCGCGTGCCGGATTATGATGTATGTGCCGGATTTGAGATAAAAAAATTAAAGTGTGTAGCGGTATATTTATAGTGGGAGAGGAGAAAAAAAGAATTTTTTTTATAAACGTTGTGTAACGGTCAAAAATAAAAAAAGTAATCGCGTGAGGCCGGGTTGGGTGAGCCGAACGGCGAACCTAATTGGATATCCTTACCGGTGTTTCTTGGCTACCCGAGGAAACCGAAGGAGAACCCGAAGGGGTCGGGCCACCCGCTACGGGTGGTCTTATTAGGTAGGCTTTAAAAACTAGAATATTAAATCTATATATAATAGTCTATAAAAAA
>JAUEJL010054227.1:0-20081 GCA_032274825.1 Drosophyllum lusitanicum
TAGATATATATATATATATATATATATATATATATATATATATATATATATATATAACTATATTAGATGTCTTCGGGTGATACATGAGTTGGTTTAACAAAATGATAAATATTAAACATTAATAAAAATATATTAAATAATTATAAAACACGAAAGAAATGATGACAGGGTCAATTGTCAACACTCAGACCAGCGATGGAAGAATCGATGCGAGTTTGAGAGCACACATGACGGAAGAAACATAGTATCATGATAAGAAGAGACATCATTGTATTTTTTACACAAACTATTAATTATTATTGTTAAAATTAAGACAATAAGGTCAAATATTTATTGTTATGAATAAAAAATTAAAATAATTATAATTTTTTAAAATAATAAAATTAAAAAGTTGGTTATATTTGATATTTCTAAACATTATAAATGATTAATATGATATTTATAAATTAAGTTGACAACTATGATATTTTATTTTTAAAAAGGGTATATATAAAATTTCTTTAATAATTTTGATTTAATTTTAACTTATAAAAATCAAAATTAAAATCTCAATTTTAATTAGATCGATTAATTAAAGTTAAACAATTAAATTTGTTTAAATAAAAAATTAAATGATTTAATAAAACTGATGTATATTAATCTTTTATTTATATTAGATTATTAGATGTTTATTCATCATCATTTATATCATTTTAATTTATTTTTTTCTCCGTTTCTTACTCACTCTTGTGTCGGCTTAGTTAAACCCTAGTTTGTCTCGCTTCCTCCATAAACCTCACAGACCCAGGCCGAGGTCGAGGTCTCGCAGCAATGACGGCATTTGATTATGCCCAGAATCTGTATGACGTCGCTCTGAAACCTAGACTTCTCCGCTCACTTATCGACGAACACATCCCCGAAGAGAAACAGCAATTGAGAAATTCATTAGCTCTCTCTCACGTTGTCTCTGCGATCAAAACTCACGAATTGCTGTCCGAACGCCTTATACAATCTGACCAAAACAAAAAATTGATTGAAAAATGGAAGTCCGCCGTTGATACGTGGGTTGACCGTGTGCTCCTGCTAGTGTCTAGCAACATGGTAAATTTCAGTTCAATCTGCAATACAAGTTAATTTTACTTATTCTTTTCAATTTAAACCTTTCTTACTTTGAGTTTTGGTTTATGTGATCTGTGGTTAATTTTTTTTGAGAATCTAAGAAGCTACAACGTGAATTACAGTTATATCTGTTAGTTTCATAATAAGGCAGACGTGTGGTTGTTTCTATGTACTTTATAATCTCTGAATCTACTTCAAATATCTGTGGTGTAGCCAGATAAATGTTGGGCTGGCATATGTTTATTAGGGGTGACTTGTGAAGGATGCAGTTCCCAGAGGTTCCTGGCATCTTACTCTGTTTGGTTCCAAAAGCTGCTTTCACATCTCCAGGTATTTGGACTTTATTATGCTCTCATACTCTGATTAGTATTATGGGTGCTTAATATCTCTTGCTATATTGGAATTTGGAAGATAAAAAGTTTTGCCTGATGGTTCTTAAATGTCCCAGCATTAGATATTCCAACTACGAAAATGTAAGCTAAAAACGATATATAATCTGATACTGGATTTTGATCTAGTGGTTCTATATGCAGAGTAAATGATAAATAAAGGGAGGGAGAGGATCTGATTTTATGTATTGGAGTGGCTGACATACTGTTTCTTTTTTATTTAACCATTTCGTAAACTGGTGTTATATGTTTTGACCACCAATGGAATACATGTTAACTCATGGTGTGATCTTTCTGTTTAATCTCTTTTTTATCTCGCAACAGCAAGATAATGGTATAATTAGCACTTAAGAGCCTGCTTAAATATTACCTGATTTACTTCCTAGGAACTTGCTGCAAATAACACCACATGCTATGAATTTTTTTTTCATATATGCAATGTTCTTTTTTCATTTTGACATGTATCATGCCAACTTTTCTACGTAAGTATTAAACCATTGCTTGTTACGGCCTTGCTACCTTTTTTCAATTTAACAGTTCAACCCACAGTCCCACACCCGTCCTGGAAGCCAGCAATATTAACAAGTATTATTGTCAGTTTGTCTATGTCAATATCCATGCTATATCCTTTATCATGTTTTATGAAATCTATTACTAAGATCGTAAGCTAAAGCTAAGATTTCAAGCGTTCTATAAGAGTGTTATATGTTGACGTTCTTCCTTTTTGTATCTAACACAAGTTTGAATCTTGCCTCTAAATCAGCCACTTGCAGATTCTCACTTTGTGAAGGTTGCTTGTTGTGTCTCAATATCAGATCTTCTTACAAGGTATATCTTTGATTCTTTTAGCTAAATCACAAGCATTTCGTAGTCCATAAAAAAGCCCTACAATAATTTTGACAAAATTATCACTGATTTATGGTTATTCAAACTGAGAATAGGAAGTTTTGGTGAGACACTAAAAGGATAACATAAACGCGTATGAGATTAATTAACTACCAAATTTTGTCGTATCAACTTTTCTGATTTATGGTTATTCAAACTGAGAATAGGAAGTTTTGGTGAGACACTAAAAGGATAATATAAACGCGTATGAGATTAATTAACTACCAAATTTTGTCGTATCAACTTTTTGTGACATCTCAGACTCTCACTTAGCATCCACTATTATTTGTATGAACTTTTTTGTATCATATAATGAAATTCCTTAATAGTAATAAGGATTATTTTTACTATTGTTTACTTATTGTTATATTTTGAATTGTGCTTTAGTTCTTTTTGCCATACGGAAAGTATGTTGGTTAATGTTGCACATTTATTTAACGATTAACTTATTTAATTTTACGTTCTAGAAAGTACATTCGTTGTTTTGCAACTGAAGGTCTAATAAAATGGTTTTATTTGTCATTCTATTTTTCATAATCGAGCTATGAGTGCTTTTATTATGTAATCTGTTCTATTGCAAGTTTCTTGAATTTAACACCTTGTGTGAGAAGGAAAATAGCCTGTGATCTTGGTTCTAGCCAGGTATGATGGTTAAATGGTTAAACCTCTTAAAAAGGCCAAGTAAACACTTGATTGGATATGCTTTTGCTTGAGATCCATTATTTTAATCAACTTTGGTTCTGTGACCAGGCTAAATTAGCCGGTTGCAGCAATATAGAATGTCTTGCAAACTGGCTTAATTTGAAGTTTGCTGTTACCGTTTAAACAATTTGTAGTAATCATATATTCTTTTATGAGTCTTTTTGCATTTAATTCCGAGATATGCATATGATTCTGGACACCTGAAAAATGATTGTGAAGACTAATCTACCTAATTTATTAGGAACGTAAAAATGGAATCCACTCACTCATTCGACCCAGATTCTGTTTCATACTAAATATGCTGGTGAATATCTTAACATTAGGTATATGCATACTAAGTTTAATAGGTTATTAGTCACCTTGGCTTAATACTAGAGTGCCAATGTTTTCCTTCTACTCTCGCTTGATTTTGTTTTTGAGGATGTTATGGCTTATTTTCTTGGGCTATTACGTATAATGTTGTATTTATAAAGAGAACAAATTTATGTTATTGTAAATACAAAGAAATCAATCCAAACATTAAGGTATTAGAGCCAACGGTTTTTCTTTCACATTGCTTTTTTGTACGCAAGTTTTCATCTTTGTTTGGTCTTGTCCCCTTTTTTCGGGAGTGAAAGTTCCTCTCTTCAATTACCGTGTTAGATGCCACGAATCACCTACAATGAGCTATAGTATGCCAACATGGCTATATGTGGCGTAGGCAAAATAAGATACATCACTTGTGATCTCTTAATCATCTGGGAAAGAGTTTTCAAGAAGAAAATGTGGTGTCTCCTTTTGTCAAAGGAATACTTACACCTAGCTCTTTGGAGGAAAGAAGAATGCTCGAAGGTTAACCAATTAACACTCTACTCAGCTTGGTAATGACAAAGAAACTGTTTTAGGAAAACTGGTTGACAAAAGGAGTTATGTTGGAAGGCTCATCTATTTATCTAATGATCCATCCATCCATCCAAGACACTTACATATTAGACTAGACACCGTTTTTGCTGTAATTTATTGAGTCAATAAATGCGCGCACCATGTCAGGTTCAACTCGATGCAATTTATAGACTTTTACAATACTTAAAGCAAACACTTGTAGAATGATTGTCTTCATTAAGACTGATAATTGAAGGTGAAAGCTTTCACTGGTGATCATTAGGATGGAGCTATTGATGATGAAAACACATAGCGGCCTGGCCCAAGAAAATTACTACAATGTTGTAGAACTCACTAGGCGGTATTCGAGTGGCTGGCAATCGGCTTGGGCGGGAGTACTTGAGAAGTACTCTGATTGGAAACTTTTATATTTAAATTTTGGAATTATACGTTAGACATGTTTATAAATACTCGAACGTAAACATAATTGTTCATAGGACCCAAGAAATATGTTTAGAAACATTAACAAAATTCGACAAACATTAATAGAACTTAAATCAAACATACACAGTCTATCAATATAGTATACTGTGTTCTAATTGAAATAAAAGTATAGAAATTATTCATAACAAGTTCTTATATCAAAGTACTACAAATCAAAATCTAACATAAACTGAACTCATATCAAACAAGAACAAATTGTCACTTAACGTATAGTGTGTTGCTAATTGTCAAATATAAACATAACATAAATCAAACAAGAACAAGACTTCAGATCAAACAGAGATTCGAACTCAATACCTGTATGGGTTGACTTCGAATCGAACAAAGAGAACAAATTCAAAGTATCAAACAAGTAAAACAATATTTAAACTATTAGTTTGGCCAAGTTGCCTTAGTAATTCTCAAGTTTGACCGAGTTGTTGACCGTTGGAGTATTTTAGCCCAATTACCTTCAAGTCTCAGTACGACGGTACCATCCCAAGTAGTGAGTACTCGCCTGAGTACGCCGATTTTTACAACGCTGCTATGTGGTTGCTCACTTGCTCCATGCAGCCATGGTTTGGGCATCTTTGACCTGCTCTGGATAATAAAAATCATATATGGAAGAGTTGAAGGTTGATCTTAGAGAATCTATACAACTTTACTAGTGATAGCGAGTCTGGTACTAAAATAACTTGTAATCCAATCCTTCATGAATTGCACCACAGGTTTTCGAACTTGAGACCCACTCTTGGTGAAAGTAATCAAGTTGTTAACCAACTTGGTCACCCCTTGGTGGTTAGGTTGAATTTTTTTGTTACCCTTGTGAATGTTTTTTGTTAGCCTATTGCTGTTACGTCTTACTTTGCTGGTCAGGTACTTTTTATTTTGTGGGTCCTGTTATGTCTTATCTGCGGGTCTTTTACTTCTTATTTTATTGGCCCGTACTTTTTTGTCATCGGGCCGTTACTGTTTATATAATTATTTAAAGAGAACACGCTTTTGTTATTACTGTATATACAGAAATTATTCAAATCTTTACTTTCCTTTTCCTTGTCAAAAAAACATGATTTGTATTTTTTCCATCTAAACCAGGTTGGCTGTGTTTCCAAATATGAAGAGAGATGGGGCTTCACATGCTGCAAAACTTTTTCAACCAGTTTTGAAGCTGATGCAAGAGGATAGCTCAGATGCTGTATGTATTGGTATTACCATGTTCAGAGTCGTTTATCTTGTATTTTTGTGATTTAGAAGCTAATACTATGCCTCCAATACTTGATAAGTTGATAGTCATTCTTTTCATCTCGAAGATTTCACTAACTTTGCAGTTACCCATCTGACAATTTTAAGATGGAAAAAAAAAAGAAATGATAGTCATTCTGAAATCTGTAAATACATCTGCCAGGGAGAGAGGTGTGTATACGGGAGTGAGGAATGGGTTGCAACATGAGATTCTTTTATAATATACTTTTTCCTTCTAATATCATATATTGTTCTAGAAGTGGCTTATCGTAAATGTATGGACAAGTGTTGGAGCAAAAGGGCGGCATTATTTATGGAGGAATGTTCTTGTTTACACGTTTAATGTTTATACGAGACAAATGCATCATTGACGCCTTTAAACGCTACTTGACAATCAGTTCCTGACATGTGCGCTGGTCATTTTATTGAACATGCTTTTATCTAAGGCTTTTTTTGTTGCTTAAAGTAACCCTTTGACTGTTTTTGCTATATATTTAGACAATTTATTTCTTCAAGAGTTGATGGCTATATTGGATTTTAGTTATTATTTCTCTTTATTTTATTTTATCTACTTCAGGAAGGAGCTGTTGGTTTATTATGCACCATATTGAGTTTCTATCCATCTTCTGTTCAGAAGAACTATGATTCTGTAAGTCATCTGGTTCCTTTTCAAATTGTGTACAATGATCTTTTTATTTAGTTGAGCAAATGAACAATCCTCTTTATGTGAACTATCTCGATGAGAATAAGGAGTTAGAAAATATCAAGTTTTTAGTCATTGCAGTTGTATATGAAAAAATCAGCGTAGAACTTGGGTAGCAGAATGTAACCATCTTCACAACTTTCCTTTTAGACTATACCAACATTAGAAGAATCTGCAACTGAAGACCTTTGCTATTCATACAATAAAATCTCATTTAACAGTTAATGATCACAATCAAACATTTGCTGGCATATGATCTAAAAGAAAGTTGCGAAGATGGTTTCATGGTTACATTCTGCTACCTAATTTCTAGGCTAATTTTTTTATATATAAAATTTATGAAGTAGATGTCATATCAAGTATTATGAATTATGAATATACTGATATGTGAGTAAGGTGGTTTGCTCACTTGCTAGCATTCAGTGATTATAGCTTTCATGGTTGTTTTTCATAATACAATTGTTTTTTGCTGACTGAACAAGTGTTTGTCATAAGTGTAAAAGGAGTTACTTTCTTTTTTCTTCTCAAAATAACATGCTCTATACAATTTAACAAACAATCTTGGTTAGTTTTCTGTGAACTGAGTAGCATATGGAAAATTTGTTTGGCAGGCTGAAGCTGCTATTGTTACAAAGCTTATGTCAGGAAATTGCAATACTAATTTGTTGAAGGTGAGGCCATTTTCTATGCTTCGCATTTAATAATAGAGGTGGCAATGTTGACCCATTTACTTATGAATGGTTCGATCTGGATTTTGTTTTAGCTTAATGGTTTAATATTTATTTTTTGAAAATAGCTAAAGTTGAACAGGCCAAACCAGGTGAAGTTCACCATAAGTTTTCTTTAATGTATACAACCTCCTAAATCGTTTTATTCAAAGGTTTAGAATATTATTGTAATAATTGTGGGTTAATCATAACTAGCACATTAATTATTTATTAAAATATGGAGAAAAAAGTGTGTTTTTTTGCCTCCTGTACTCCTGTAGTACATAGGTTCATGTTGATGAAATTTGACGCGTACTTTCTGTCATGGTCAGAAACTTGCTCTTTGCTTATCTTTACTTCCCAAATCAAGAGGGGATGTAGACAGCTGGTCTTTGATGATTCAGAAGGTGTTAATAGCTATTAATGTTCTCCTTAACGAATCATTCCAAGGTTTAGAAGATGGTAAGTTGACAGAGAGTTAATTTTGGTAATGTTTGATTATGTGAGCAGGAATACTTATGAGTTTATATTTACAAACTGCAGAAACTAGAACCAGTGAAATCATGCGGGCGTTAGTCCTTCCGGGAAAAGAACCTCCACCTCCTCTTGGAGGCCTAAAAATATTCGACATTTCGAACAAGGCAACAAGAGTCTCTATGCCTAGTATATCTGCCCTCATGCTTTGCTGTTCGACAATGCTTACAACTTCTTATCCTGCTCAGGTAGCTTCAATTTTTTAAGGTGGCAAGGTGGGACAGGTTGGGTATCTGGTCAAAATGGACAGTTTTTTTGCTTGTCGAAGTTATTTTTTTAATATAAATAATTAGTGTGTCAATTATAATAGCCGTTTGATGCGTTAGAGAAATAACATAACCCAAGTTAACTAATTCTTAAGTAAATGGGTTGATAGTGCCACCGTTAATCACCTTCAATTAAACTAAAGGGGACAGATTTTTAAAAGTTCCATTTGTTTTGATCACAGGCTAAAGTTCCTGTTCGGCCATTATTAATGCTTGTTGAAAGAGTGCTGATGGTCGATGGTTCTTTGCAACAGACCTTGTATCCCACTATCACTGCAATGCAACAGGAATATGTATGTTTAGAACTTCCGGTTCAGCATTCATATAGTTTGGATATCCTATGCGGTATTGTCAAGGAAGCAAACAGGTGAAACTATAATTTTTTTCCCTTCACTGGTATTTTTTTCTAATGAAGCCATATGGTATCAGTAATCTTTCAAGGAGAAAGAAGATAAGATACCCGAGTAAAAAATTTCCTTTTTTTTTAATTTACGCGCTTCAGTAATATGGAAAATGTTTTCTGGAAAAGGCACAATCTTGCCTGAGTCTGCTTTAGATGTTTGATTTATGGTAGACTTCTGCTGTATGTAAAGAAACATATATATACTTTTAGTCATGCCAATATGTTAAATTGTTTCAAGTGCTCCGCCAGTTTGTATAGCTTGCTTTTACATTATCATTAATTGATACGTGGTTGTTGACTTTATGACAATGGTTGTTCTCTTTGCAGTCAACTGTTACCACATGCTGCACTTATTATCCGAATTGTAACAGAGTATCTCAGGAGTTGTGAATTACCTGAACTTAGGATAAAACTCTATGCTCTCATAAAGTTGATGCTGCTTTCCATGGGGGTTGGTATGCTTTTAACTTTTATTTTTATTTAACTATGTTACTGATAACTGGCATAGCTTCACATTCTTATAACCATGTTATCTCTTGGGCATTATAAAATCTTAACAGTTAAATATTATATAGATTGGTGTTTTATGTGTAATCAACGTGGAATTGAGGCAGTGACTGTTATTGTGGTTGTGCAATCTTTTGAGCAGGGCTGACGCTATACTTAGCTGAAGATGTGGTGAACAGTGTTTCCATTGATCTGGATTCAGGAGGTGGTGGTGGTGGTGGTGGTGCGAGTTCCGTTTCAGAATCTATGCAAAAGAAAAGGAAGCATGAGATGTCAATTACAACTCTTGGAAATCAGCCTCAGACAAATTATTCGCCCATAAACCTTATTCCAATTTCTGTCAAGATTGCTGCACTTGAAGCATTAGAAACACTTCTAACTGTGGTATGTATTTCCTTTTACCATGGTTAGAGTATTTCGTTCATGTTTCATATTACATATATTGCATGCATGCATATGCTGTTTGATTAAATGTGCTTAACTTTTATCTTTATTTTTGTATTATGTTCCTGTACATTGCCATTTTCTTCTTTATTGGCTGCAGGGTGGTGCATCAAGATCTGAGAAATGGCGTTCAAATGTAGACTTGCTTGTTATATGTGTAGCTACAGAGGCTTGTAAAGGCGGTTGGGCAAAGTCAGCAATTGATTTTAACAATCAGCAGAACAGTGGTAGCTCCACTAATTGGGCTAGTTTTCAGCTTGCTTCTTTACGTGCTCTTTTGGCATCCCTTCTTTGCCCTGGTCGTATCCGCCCTCCATATCTGGCCCATGGTCTTGAGCTTTTCCGTAAAGGTATTTTTGTATTTCATTATTTTCAGTATGCTGACCTTTTTTTCTGAAGTAAAGTTTATATATGATGTTAACCTTTGATTGCATTTCAAACCATCATATTGACACTTTTTTCCTAGATAACCATCATACTCATTTAAATGCCGATAGGCAAATGCTTCAGCTGACAGGAAACGGCATACAAAACGCTCCACTTGCCAGCTACAATGCGTCTTGTGCTGCTTCTACTTGTTTATTTTGTTTATTATAGAAGTGGCAAGATGAGCAAGTTGGGTAATGATCAAAACGGGTTGGGTTGAAACGAGTTTGTTTCAAGTGTTTTTGTTATTTAGGTTGACTTATGACCTCTTCTTTATCCATTTTTAAGACTTGTTTCATAAACATTGATGCGTTAAATATGACTAGGAGAACTTTAGTTAATATAGCAGAGTCTAGTTTTTTTTAATAAAATGATTTACAAGATTGTATGTATTAAAATTTTATTTTCTGCAACTTTTGACCTGTCTAACATATTTGACCCATTCCCTTTTTAATATATAATTTTGATTTGGCCCATTTGACCTTTTTGAGATATAATGCAACCCAAAGCAACCTTCCATAACTAAATGAGTTAAAATTGTCACATCTAGTTTAACGTATCGTTTGCTATTTCTGCAATCCTGGTGGTTTTTCCTTCCTCTTTTTCCATTTTTGAGAAGTATGTTTGGTTAGAAAGAAAATGCCTCGAAAAAGCATGCAAGTTCAGCAGTCTTTGCTTTCTTCAGACACACACATCATATGAAGTACTAAACATTAACATATGAATAACGCCGTTTCAATCTTAACGCCTCTGCATCTTGATGATTTGTGTATCATTTGATTCCATAGTTGATCTCCATGAAAACATCTGCAGGTAAGCAAGAAACAGGGACAAAACTTGCAGAGTTCTGTGCACATGCCTTAATGACTTTGGAAGTTCTAATACATCCCAGAGCCATTCCCCTAATAGATTTTGGGTCCTCCATTGAGTACTCTGTTAGTGGGATCAAAAACCAGTTCATGGAGAACAACACATACTCTCATGCTAAAATAAACAACCTATTTTCAGGTGGCACATCCAAAACCGGGCATGAAAACCCCGAATCAGAAGAAGATGATTTGTATGAAAAGTGGGTAAATGACAGTATTGAAAACGAAGGGCCTGCAATTGAGCAAGAAAAGAATGAAAATCCTGTTGAAGTGCCATCTGGTGCAAAAGTAGTTCCTGAAGATGAAGGAAAGGGAATTTTTGTAGAAACACAATCAGTGGAAGAAGTTAATAACCAGCCTGAAATTATCAGTCAAACAGTTGACTATCGTGAATCAGTAAACATGGAAACCGATGATCTTGAGACAAAAAATAAAACATTGGTATCGGGTTCTGTGGGAGGTATGGAACTTACGTTTGGTCTAGGTAATAAGGATGATTCAATGGATGAGTTTCCTGATATTGTTGATGTGGAACCAGACTCTGATGAGGAATAGGATTAGGTTTTGGAAATTTTGATAGGAATTCAGAGAAGTAAGATGATTAAATGATGTATGATCTTGCAAATGCAAATTCTTTTACATGGAAAGCATTTTCTATTATATCCAATTACAATTTGCTGATTAATTTTAGAGTAACGCTGGCCAAATAGTGTACTGATATGAGGCTTTTTTGAACATCTCTTTTCCTGCCTATATTGGTAGTTCAAGATGTCCTGGGAGAGATTAGACTTCTAGTAACATTCGGTGCGCCTTCTCAACTGACAGAGGAGAGCTGTTCACAAGTAGTGGTTCTGAGCTCTTTCTTTCGGTTTAGAAGAGTAATTCCTTTAATTGCACCAGTGGATTGAATAACAGGATGATGATTTAATATGTATGCTTGTGTGGCAAGTTCAATTTTATTTGACTGCAGATACCAACTTTGCATTAAATAACTATTTTTTTTTATAAATTACACCCAAGATATTCCATCTTATCTATACTTATTCTAAACCCTTCATCTTTTTGTGACGCCCTCCTCTAAGTAAATCTATTGTTCAAATCTCTTCTCGTCTATGATATCAACACAATATCGTCAACAAAAACATGTTCCGTGATAGATTCCCTCATGCACCATCTAAGATCCCAACGAAAAGGCAAGGGCCTCGGGCCGAACCCTAATACAGCCCTATTTCTACTGAGATGTATTCTATGTCGCCTCACTGGTTTGGGCACACATGACTTAAGTTCTAGCCTTCATACTAGCCTTCATACATATCATTGATAGCACTCATGTATCTCCATATGTCTTCTTTTTAGTTCAAGGTCTTCCGAATCAAATCTCTTGGAAAACTATCACATGCCTTCTTCAAGTCCACCATATGTACCATAGGCTTTGGGCACCTCCTTTGTTTTTATATAGTGGGATCACATCACTAAGCCTCCACTCTTCTCACATCTCTAAAACAAACCGTCCAAATCGATTAAAACTAGTTTTTATGGTTTTGGGTGAAATAGAACTTTTTGCTAACAAAGATATCATGGTAAACTATAGATATAATGGTATGTGACTACTATGTCAAATTCTTCTTATGAAATGATATAACTTTTTGATGAAAAGAGCTACATACTTTATTTGAAATATTGTTTTACCTTAATTTATCAGAAACATAATTTAATCTATTAATGTCGTTATTATTAATGATTGAAGATATGGTATAGCTATTAGGAGACCAAATGGTAGGAGTATTGACAATTCTAATAAATGGTTGTACATAGATTACGAGAAAAAATAATTATTCTTGACACTTTTACTAACATCACTAATTTTCCTTTATTATACCGTGTATAGTAGTAATATACAAAAATAAGCACCATACATGAATATGTCAACCTTTTTATTTGTATTTATATTAAAAAAATTTGCGCAAAGATCTGATTTTAACAAATTACATGAATAAAGTTTCATATATCGAATTTGTATTTAATAAGATTAATGTTACTTTGTTAGAGCATCCATAGTTGACAAGGGGTGGGAGAGGAGGGTCTATCTATGGTCACGTACACGGCGCCATGGCAGGTGAGGGAGTGGTCTTCATTGCGCAGGAAAGGCGGGTGGCAAACTTGTGGGGCTAGCAACTCTCGAACTCGGTGGGTGTTTGGTTTATGGACTTGGAATCCTAAGAATTCCAAATCCCATGGGATTTTAAATCTATTGTGATTTCAAATCCAATCAAATCTCTTGTTTGGTTCATGTAAAAGACAATAAGATTTCTAGGGTAAAGATGGTGAAGGAGTCGACTCGCCTTTACAACTTGACTGGCTCGGAGACGGGGAAAGCAGACACAGAGAGGGTGACTGAGGCGGGCTAGGCAAAGGGCGACGGCGACGGAGGTGGGCGCGGCGAAGGGTGACGGTGGCGGAGCAGAGGCTGTGAAGGGCGGTGGCGGCAGAGACTGAGACGGTGAAGGGCGGCGGAGTCGGTGAAGGGCGACGGTGGCGGAAGGGGTGAAGGGCGACGACGAAGGAGGCGGAATCGGTGAAGGGCGATGGCGACGGAGGCAGAGTCGGTGAAGGGTGATGAAGGGCGATGACGGCTGAGTCGGTGAAGAGCGATGGCGGCGGAGGTGGAGGCGGAGATAGGAAACGGCGACGGCGGAGTCAGGGAAGGTTACGGCGGTGGCAGGTTAGGGTAGTGACGGAGACGATGGACAAAGAGAGATGACAGTGAATGCGGAGACGATGAAGAGCAACGGTTACGGCGGCGGTGGTGGCCGACAATGGTGATGCCTGTGACGGTTATAGTGGTGACAGATTATGGCTGCGACAACGAGAGTGAAACATCGTTTGATGTGGTGAAGGCGAACTGTGAATTATTGATTAGATAAATCATGATTTTGAAATCTCACATACTAGGGATTTAGAAATACCACTCCTTCCTAAGGATTTTGAAATCCCACACATATAGGATTTGAAATCCCAATCCGTTTCTTCTTATTTTCAACCAAATATGGGATTTCAAAGGATTTGAAATGCAAATCATGCGAATCCCTCGAAATCCCACAGACCAAAAAGGCCCTCAATCTCTCTTTCTTTTTTCCCCTTTTGTTTATTTGATTCTCGATTAGGGGTATTAAGTAAGTCCTATAATTTGGTGTAGTGGAGAGTGATTATTACGAGATTGGGTGGTGAAATGAAAAGCTAACATGACATTATCAGTGGCGGAAATAGAGGATAGCTGAAGGGTGTTAGGCCCCCTAATTAGCCCAATTTTCATATTGTTACTAGCCCATGTCCATGTACTTGCACTCAAGGCCCCCCGTTTATGGTACTTAGCCCATTGTACAAACATACATCTTGAAGCAGTGCTGTAATTATTCGTGCGCACGTTGACTGGGATTTTCATGTAAGGTTGAGGTTTCCTTTATCGTATATGCGTTTGTAGCATTTCATTTGAGTAAATGTAAAATCTGTTATCAAATAAAAAGAGGAAAGAAATGAAGATGCAGCGTTTCATTGTTTATTTATCTTACGAACAATGATAATTTTTTACCACATTTATATATTATGTATATCGTTATTGTGTTAACGTGTTGCCATAAAATATGATATCTTTTATGATAGATGTGGTTAAGGTTTGAGGATGATCTTGTAGTCACGTGCATTCCATCCAATATGAAACTCATGTTACACGAAGGAAATGTGATTTCCTAATGAAACGTGGTTTGGAAAACTTTGAATATTAAAATGCTTTCTTTGTTTACAAACGAATTGGTTTGTATTTTTTGTACATTAAACAAGCCATAAAGTTAAAACTTAAAAACATAGCTTATAATTAAACAACTTTCTGATATCTCCAAAAATTTTATCCAAGGTTACAAGATATTTATTTATAATCACGATTATATTTATTTTGGAAGAATATTATCCTAAACATTTAAGCAGTAACTTTACACTTTTATTAACTCTACTTGTTGTAAATGCATATATCTTCTTTTTAAGTTTATTTTAAAATAAATCATAACCTCATCTGTCTCCGATCCACAAATCTTCAAATCTAACTTTAACGACCCTCAAACAAACTCTATCAGATGACCTTGAAACAAACTCTAGCGACTTTAAACAAAAATTCAAGATCCGCGTGAACCTTAAAACTTAATAATTTGAATGATAAAATAAATTTGATTATATGCAATAATATATAAAACAAAGTTCGCTACTTCACGCAAGAAGTTATCGGTACAATAATTTTTTCCTAGATATAATAGTTTTTGTTTGAAAAAGAGGCTAATCCAAACTAGTAAATATGAATATAAAAATGTGTGTTTTCCTATGAAATGTCAAATATGGACAACAACACGCCAATATTTAGAATATATATATACATGTTACCTACAAGTCCAAGCAAGGGGGCTCCTTGTAATTATAAAAAGATACCTTTCTATAGATTTAAGCTTATTGACCCTTTATTACTCTCATTCTTATCCTACTTTTCCTAACGTTATATAATTCAAACTTTCTACCATGTAAATATACTCTTTTTGATCATTTTATCCTTGTTTGTAAACATCTTATAAGCTACTAGCATGATACCCGCGCAATGCGGCGGCAACGAATAATTTCTACTTGTTAACATGTCCGTTTTCATGACGTATAGAATATGGTATTCATGTAATACGGTGATAACGAATAATTTTTGTTTGGTGACATGTTTATTTTCTTTATCTTTTTTACTTTTCTGTTATCCATAATCGAAAAAAAGGTTATGAAAATACTTTTTTAATAATTAAGTTAATTTGTATTGGCTTTGACTTTCAAAAAAATTGTATTTGACTTTGATTTTCTTAAATATGTAAAGTTTAGTTATTAAAATGGAATATAAGAATCTTATTAACTATATTTAATAGTTACTCAATTTAGTTTATATGAGGGGTAATTTAGTAATTTCAAAACACTTAAAATCTATGAGGTATCGGCTAACAAACTTATACTTGTGTGACCCAACCCTCATTTGAAAATTCAAAGAATACTTGGGATGAAAAAGGATGGGGTTTTATAAATTGTAATTATAACTTGAAAAATAGAATGAAAATTTCTAAAGTAATTTCGACGCTTTTATAACTTCTAGTTATATGTTTGAAAATAGACAATTTGAACATATTTTTCATTTTTCCGGTTCTTTTTGAAATTTTTTCTAAAAGAGTGAAAGTGTTTACCATAGCTATACACTAGTTAATAAGTTTAAAAGTCCAGAAAGTAAAAACCCTAACTAGCCGCTTCTTCTCCATATTTCTTTCACCATACCCACATAATTGTTTTCAGTAAAGAATATTCTTCTGTAAGTGTGACTTCCGATCTTTCTCTGGCTAGTTTTGTTGTTTTCTTTACATTTTATTTACATATTGTTTTATCGCAATCCTTTTTCTTCTTCTCTGATCATAAGCTTCATTTCAATTGATCTACAACCAGTTTTGACCCTAACCGGACTGTTTTAACTTATTCGTGTATAAAAAATGTTGTTAAGAAATCCAAACTAATATTAATTGCAGTTGTGCATGGCTATGATGGTTTCAATTACGGATGAGTAGGGAGATGTTTCGGACACGGCTAGGGGTATACCGGTTAGGTCGTATACATCTTGAGCCAAAGCCTTGACGCCTTCCAGGTTACCAGTTACGAGCTATAACGCACTAGTGCTTAAATTTTTTAACAGCAAGTAGTAATTTTTTTTCTTTAAAAAAGAACAGCCATTTCTCATCATAGAGCAATAATCTCGACCAGTTAATTAAAGTGGTCAGTTCCTAAAGAATAGAACTAAAGTGACCAGAGTTTCAAATAACAGAAATTCTGAGGGCCAAAGTATAAAAAAACAAACTAGTCAGCAGTTGTCCAAAAAGGCCAAAAGGGTGTCATCTCTGAAGCACTTCCAAACAAATCACACTCTCTCTTGCTGCTCATCATCGCATCAGCTATCAGTCAACAATGGGGGGTTTCTTCCAAATCTCCTTATAAATAAGCTACACATTCACTAGATAGAAGCCTACCAAAGTCATAAATCTCTAATTTCCCTCCCAATTTCTCTAGACATCGTATATTTGATTCGTGATTGATATTGAAATATATGGGAGGTGAACGGGATAAATGGGTGTTGATGGTGACCGCGAGGACGCCGACGAACATAGCAGTCATCAAATACTGGGGGAAGAGGGATGAAACATTGATATTGCCGATCAATGACAGTATCAGTGTGACTCTCGATCCTGATCACCTTTGTACCACCACCACTGTCTCTGTTAGCCCTAGCTTTGATCAAGATCGCATGTGGCTGAACGGGAAGGTATTCATCTCTTTCTAGTTCAATCTGCATCTTGTTCATTGTTACGATTCAATCTGATTTAAACTAGAGATACTTCTGCTTCGGAGAAAACGAGGTACTCTCATCAGTCCCAAAACTTGATCGTAGAGATGAAAACATGTTTGGGCTCTGGATAAAATTGATTTTATTAAATCAAACTATGATTACAATTAAGTGATATGGAAGTTTGAATTCCTCAACCATTCCGTTATCTGAATCCTGGTGTTTTGGCTTGTTTTTTCCGCCTGGTGTAGGAGATATCTCTTCAAGGGGGTAGATTCCAAAGTTGTTTGAGAGAAATTCGTGCTCGTGCTCAAGATGTAGAGGACAAGGAAAAGGGTATCAAAATCAAGAAAGAGGAATGGCAAAACCTCCATCTGCACATTGCTTCATACAATAATTTCCCAACAGCTGCTGGTCTGGCTTCCTCAGCTGCTGGTCTTGCTTGCCTAGGTACAAATTTCATACCTCAATGTGCAACCACATTAAATAACCTTACAATCATATTCATGATTTGACTCCTATGCTCGTGATGGTATTACTTGTAATTAATTGCAAATCATCAACTATGTTATGGACTTGAAGAAAATTGATCAATTTCTGAACTTTTGGGACTGTATTACTTTCAAAATATTGAACTTTGTTATTCTTGTGAATTAAGAAACTGAAAATGACTAAAGCAGTCCATATGAGCAAATCTAAACGTTACTGGCATGGTTTTTACCCAATTACGCATGGTATGCTTTCCGAATGCAAATACATGATGTTCTTTACTGCCTAGAATTTGTGATATTTTACTCTTGTGCAGTTTTTTCCCTTGCCAAGCTGATGAATCTGAAAGAAGATAACAGCCAACTTTCTGCCATTGCTAGGTACTTTTCCTTTTTCCAGTTCTTCTGAGCTGGCTTCCATGGCCTTGATATTATGCCCGCTTTCGCTTTTTCTCGTGTGTATTCACGTTAGTTTCTGCTTTTCTTGAAGCATGCTAATCTGATCAGCATGACAGCATCCATGTAATATGTCAGAACACAGAATCTCTCTCTCTCTCTCTCTCACAAACACACACAGTGGCTCTTCAAGTTCATTTGTGGACAAAATTAGTATTTAGTGTATAATGAAACAGTCTAGTTAAACACCTTAGTTTTTGTAGCATTTTGTCATTTATTTGTTATTGTCCCCACTTGGAACGAGTCATATGTATGTATGCAAATGAATGCTGATGACAACAATTTTTATAATGTATAAATCATGAGCAGGCAAGGCTCGGGTAGTGCGTGTCGCAGTTTATATGGTGGATTTGTCAAGTGGATCATGGGAAAAGTACGTTTTCGACTTCAAAACTGAGAATTATAATTTGTTGCTTCTTATATGAAGTGTTTGGTCATGGGACCAACTATTCTTTTACTTGACCTTTCTGTACTGATTGTAGGAGGAGGATGGCAGCGACAGCCTTGCTGTTCAACTAGCAGATGAGAAACATTGGGATGAACTTGTAATTATCATTGCCGTGGTATGTTTTTTGCTTTGTTTGCTTTCTTTCATTAACTTGTAACTCATTTTTTTCTAAATCTCTAGCGTCTTCGATTAATAAAACTAAGATATTCCTCTTTGCTTTGTTTGCTTTCTGTTTCAATTATGTTTTTGTGGTTGACATGTATTTTCTTGCATGAGTCGTGGCATAATGCTAACATTTTTGTACTAGTTAAGTGGGGCCCATTCCTCTTATTAGCAATTTGATGTAATTATGTAAATAATATGGTGTGTTGGATTATGTGTAGGTAAGTGCACGACAGAAGGAAACTAGTAGCACCTCAGGAATGCGTGATACTGTTGAAACTAGTGCACTTATTCAACATAGAGCCAAGGTACATTTTGATCTTGATAAGTCATGATCGTAAGCACTGTTACTGCTCCTCATTTGTGCGAATAAAGTATTCACATTTTCTTTTAATTTGAATGATCTTATGTTCGCTGCACTTATATTGTTGCTTTATTTGTGTTTCATCTTTAATGTATCTAAATTTGGTGTCTCTTAGAATGAGTAATCTTGTTAAGCAAGCTTCCTTATATTGAATGTAAATAGGAAGTTGTGCCAAAGCGTGTAATCCAAATGGAAGAAGCCATCCAAAACCGCGATTTCCCGTCTTTTGCACGTCTAGCTTGTACAGACAGCAATCAGTTTCATGCAGTTTGCCTTGACACGTACCCCCCTATATTCTACATGAATGACACATCCCATAGGCAAGTTTCTAGCCGTGTTTAATAGTTTTCACTTTTAACCTTATATTAGCCATACAGGAATAATAACAAGTACTTTAAACATTGATTTTATTGCAGGATAATCAGCTGTGTAGAGAAATGGAATCGTGCAGAAGGAACATCTCAGGTCTATGTCCTATTTCAATCTTATTATAGGATGTTAAACACCCATCCAATCTAAATGTGTGTATGTATGGATATACATTTACATGTATATGCATATGTATATAGGGGAGATTTCAAACGAGAACTGTTTATTTTGCGAGAACCGCGAGAGCCAATCATGGCCCTTGATTAAATTAAATCAATGGCTATTAATGGTAATAGCTCATCAATGCGCTCATTAACGACACATTAATGAGGGGAATTTTGGGAAAATCAAGCCTCGCTCATTAATGACAGCCCACCTAGACGTAATTCACAGTTGGGTAAATAAATAACCGACCAACATACCCCTATTAATGAGTCATTAACGGTGTTACAAATAGGTCTCTCACGAAAAACAGTTCTCGTTTGAACTTTTTCCTATGTGAAATATATATATATATATATATAAGTTCAAACGAGAACTGTTTTTCGTACGCGAACTGCGAGAACCAATCTTAGCCGTCCAATTGCCCCTCCTTCAATTGGATTGCCCCCCCATGAATTCCTTAGATGCACCTTGCCACACTAAATTCCCCCACACTCTTCATCCATTAATTCCACTTACCACTTGAATGGCCAAGATTGGTTCTCGCAGTTCTCGTACGAAAAACAGTTCTCGTTTGAACTTTTTTCTATATATATATATATGTATATATATAGTGAAAAGTTCATTTGAGAACTGTTTTTATTGCGAGAACCACGATAACCAGTCTTAGCCGTCCAATTCCCTCTGCTTCAATTGGATTGCCCACCCATGAATTCCTT
>JAUEJL010054238.1:0-20076 GCA_032274825.1 Drosophyllum lusitanicum
AAACTAAGAAACCTATCATGAACATTGATTCTCAATCCAAAAGTTGTTTGGATAAGTATTCCTTATGGCATGGTCGTTTTGCACATGTAAACAAAACTCGCATCACCAAGCTCCAAGCGGACAAGATCTTGAAATCATTTGATCTTGGGTCAAATGAAGTATGTGAATCTTGTTTGCTAGGCAAGATGACCAAAGAACCCTTCACTAGAGTAAGTGAGAGGGGAAATGATCTCTTGGAGATTATTCACACGGATGTGTGTGGACCTTTCAAACATGTCATAAGGAATAGCACTAGATACTTTGTTACCTTTATGGATGATTGTAATAGGTATGGATATGTCTATTTGATTAAACAAAATTCTGAAACTTTTGAGGTGTTCAAGATATTCCAAAATGAAGTAGAGAAACAATTGGGCAAAAGAATTAAGATACTACGATCGGATAGAGGCGGTGAGTATCTTAGTTCCGAGTTTCTCGATCATCTAAGAAGTTGTGAGATTATCTCACAATTGACACCTTCTAGGACTCCACAATTAAATGGAGTTGCCGAGAGGAGGAATCGGACATTGTTTGATATGGTCCATTCTATAATGAGTCGCACCGAGGTACTCATTAGTTTTTGGGGTTATGCTCTAGAAACGGCGGTAAGAGTTCTTAACCTCGTATCAACAAAGAAAGTTGAAACAACACCATATGATTTATGGCACAAGAGAAATCCCACTCTCTCGTATCTTCGAGTATGGGGATGTCAAGCCTACGTGAGACGTGAGGCGGATGACAAACTTGAACCCCGTTTCAAAAGGTGTTACTTTATCGGATATCCTCCTGCCGGTGTCTTAAAATACCTTAAAGAAGTTATTGTTTTCCTAATTCAATTATTGCATATAGAGTCTTGTTGACTATTTCAGTAATTGTTGCATCTGCAGAAACAAGTTTCTCAAAACTTAAGTTGTTAAAGTCCTACGTACGGTTCAAAATGTCACAAGAAAGGCTTAATGAATTGCCAATGATAGCTATTGAGAACGATATCTTGGAGAGTATTAATTACGAAGAGTTGATTCATAATTTTGCTTTCTCTAATGCTAGAACTTTACGATTCATGTAACTATATAGAATAAAATATTTTACTATCCTCTTTTGTTTTAGCTTGTGATATAATAAATATCGTAGTATTAGTGAATTTTTGTTTATATGTGTGTGTGTGTGTGTGTGTGTGTGTGTATATATATATATAGATATATATATGGGGCCCATTTTTTCATTTCGCACAGGGTTTCCAAAATCCACGAGACGCCCCTGCTAAGAGGTAAAAACAAATTGTCTATTTTATCAATTTTTACTCGTCATGACGTCATGAACATTAGAGAAAAACAAATATATTTTGATAGAAACAAATACCTTGTTAGATACAATTTCTTTTAGTTAAAAAATATACTAATAAAATAGAAAAAAACGTACAAGTTTAGTAGATACAATAGAAAGTTTAATATACACATTAGTGACAAATCAAAAGTTTAATACATGCAATATAAAATTTTTAAGTCCGGTATATACAATAGCAAAACATGACAAATTGAATACATTTTGGTGAATTAAACCCAAATTTAAACAATGACAACTTTTACCATTTACGTCACCCTGTTGAGGAGTCGCATTTTTTTTATGTTATATATATTATATTATAAAGTATTATATATTTTTGTTTAAATTATTAAATTTTAAGTGTTTTGAAATTACCAAACTATTATTCACCCTTCTTCATATCTAATGTGATCATTTTCTTTCTAAAAGTATAAGAATCACAATAAATGGAAACTCAATATTTCCACTTATAATAGTGTAACAAATAATTTTTCTTAAAGGAAAGTAAATGTTTCCACCCATATGAAGATATATAATTAACAAAGTCAAGACTTTATTTTCATAGTTTAAATTACATGTAAATATGTGTTAATAGCAAAATTAATTCAAGCTACAATTTTATGTATGGAAGTGATGAAGAATAAAAGAAATTTTAATTATTTTTAACATTTATTTAGTGTTCTATTTACAATCTCATGTATAAACCAACATATGATTCTCATATAAAGTAAAAATGAAGATATTGCATTCTCGCTCTGTTTCAAACTTTTTGAATGTTTCAGGATTTCATACTATTTTTAAAATATACAATTTTTTATTGACGAAATGGTTTTAACTTTCCTGAATGATAATTATTAAAAGATTTATGAACATTCGTAAATTCTATAAGAAAAAAACCAACAACAATTAATGATGATAAAGTCACGGTAAATCTTATAAAAAGCATACCATAATCTTTGAATAAGCAGTATCAAGAAAAAACTATTAAATAGATTAATAACTATTAGAGATTATATATCTTGAGTTGTGTTCAATAAAGTCCATTTAAAAAGCATAGTCCTGAAATTTTAATATTCAATCACAGGTGATTCAGTATACAATCACATTTGATTTGTAAAAGCATCACATGTAAATTACGAAAATACCACTCCGCCCAAATTTTTAAAATTTAATCTGGACCATTGATGACATTGATCCAAAGACTAAAATTAGTCCCTTAGGATTATAAATTAATTATGGACTATATTGAACATTCTTCTATATATCTTAAATAACACAAGATTTCATAATAACTTTTAAAAAAATCAAGTCAACCACAAATTAACCTAATTATAAAAAAAAATTATAGCTTAATCTTCCATTTTGAATATTATAGATTAATTATTAGAAAATACGTATAACTATACATCATAAAGTAAATAACCTATAACTCGAATTAATTAACTTTTTTGGATTTTTTTAAATAACTCATAAACAAAATGCCTACTTTACATTGTTGTTTTGATTTCTTAATTTTAACTAATTTAAAATTACTATTTACCTCTTATAAAATAAAATGAAACTTTAAATGGAAATATAGAATTAATTATATCGTTATATACCATATTAATAATTAAACCTTTCACAACAAAAATATATATATAAAGAAATTGAATTAAATTCCAACCTATCTTAGCTATAGCATAAGGCATTTTAACATCCCCTTTACTCAATTTTATAAGACTACATATTTTAAGTAATAAGGATTAATTGAGAAATGACTTATATAGCCTTAATATTTTATAAAAAGTTAACAAATACAGTCCCCTTTACTAGCGTACATCCACAGATACACCAACATAATTCCTCACACAAACTCAACTGCTAAAATCATACTAATCCATGTGAATTTTTATTGATTAACGATAATTTAGAAAAAACTTTATACCCTTTATTTTTTGAAATTACACCACAAAAAATGTTACTTTTAGGTATCAATCTTTTTGGCACCACAAGTTATTCCTAATTCTATTTTCATGAAAATAAAAAAAAATTAAGATCTAGGGAAATGTGGTCCCTAAAAATAGAGCTGAAAATCTTCCTCCATCTCTAGAATAAGCGCCAATATTTTAGAGGTATTTAGACATAACAAGTGGTGTCTAAAAGGTTAGAAAATATTACACTTATATAATTCTTTTTATTAAAAATCTTTAAAGAGGACAAGTCTTCCCTAAAAACAAATATATAATTAATCAATTATTAAAGAAATCAATTAAAATACATTTTCAACCCATTTATTCATTTTCTTCCCTAACAGCATCGTGCCTTTCCCTTTTCCCCCTTTCCCTTTTCCACCAAACCACCAAAAAGATAACACCTCCCTAAATCAACCTCAAAAAAATCTTCACCCTTGCCTCCCCTATCTCCGACAACCACCGCTAGCCGCTCACCATGGAGGTAGAATACTCTTCACCATCATTAACCTCAAATCGGTCGACCACTGCTGCTCTCTAATTCAGTCTCTACCCCTACTCATTTGTCTGGTCAGTACGCATTCTGCTTTCTCCCACCAGAAGCTACAACCACCATTACCATTGCCAAAGCTAGATGCCACCATCTGAGTTCGCTGATGTACATCGTTGCCCCCACTGGTCACCGACTATCTTCTGTCGATTAATTTGATTTCATCTCTGCTAGGGCTTTCAATTTTGAAGTTTAAGGATAACTCGCCAAGTACCTTTTGAATTTATAACCTTGGTTTTGATTTGAAATACAGAATGACTTTGAATTTGATTTCATAGCTTTGATTTTTAACTTTCTTCAATGGCTCTTACAATGCCGGTTCTTGTTGTAGTTGAAAAGCGAAGCCTTTTCTATGAGCTTGAATATTGGTTTTTTCTTCAACTAAAACATAATCTAGATGTTATGCATATAGTGAGGAATGTATGTGAGAGTTTGTTGAATACATTGTTGATGAATGATAAATCCAAAGACACACATAGTGCAAGAAAAGACTTGAGAGATTTGAATATTCGGGAAGAATATTGGCTACGAGAGATAAACAATAAGATGATAAAACCGCATCCGAAGTATTCATTCACAAAGCTGTAGTTTTTGTGTTATTTATGATTTGTTAAAAGTGGTGAGTGAAATTTAAAAAATAGTAAAATGCTGATTACATCAAATTATTAATTACTTTTTGGGACAACAAGTCGTCCCTAAAGATAACTACTAAAATTTATTATCATTTACCTTTTGGGATGACAAGTCGTCTCCAAAGGTAATATCTGATTAAATGATTAATCACTTTTCGGGGCAGCAAGTGGTCACAAATAGTAATTGATTATTAAAATAAAAAATTGTTTTTAGGGACCACCAGTCGTGTTAAAAACTGAAAACTTTCATAGACCACCCAATATTGTGCCAAAAGAAACTTTCAGGGACGAGCCTTTAGACACGGAGACTTCTGGGACGACTGCGGTCCCTAAAAACATTTGGGGAGGACTTTATAGTTTTTGGGGACGACTTTTGTGGTCCCTAAAGAGCATTTTTCTTGTAGTGAAAACTGACATATTATCAAGAAAATTTTTATGTCCTGTCGCCACATTATGTGGATACTATGATAGTTATGAACAACCTAGCTAGGTTGTGTTTATTAACAGTACAGTGAACTTCTTTATTTTAAAATAAAAACGTTTTCAATAAAAAATAACAAAAATAATAATAATTAGAGGTGTTAAGTACCTAAATGACACTATGAGAATCATTTAAGTAATTTAAGTATTAAAATAACATAAATACCTTTGTTTAGTTCATCTGTAAGTAGAAAAAGACCTAGTATCTGGCTCAAGGTAGCACAGATAACCATTTAATTGTTTATTCCTAGTGTTGAATTTTATCAAAATTTGTTAACTTTACGTAGTTAGTTACTACCCTCAACTATACGTGTAAAACCCCTTAATTATATTTCTGGATTCGATATATGTGACTGTACATAAATAAATACAAGATTATTGAGTAAGAACTAGGCGTGAACATGGTACCAGAACCGGTACCGATTTTACCGAATACTAAATTTGGTTTAAAGACGGCACCGAATACCGTACTGAGTATTCATATACGGTACCAGTACCTATTTTACCTAGTTTTTTCGGTACTACTCCCGAATACCGAATCCCGAATACCGATTTAGCAATATTTCGAGTACCGAGTACTGGACCGAAAACTCTAACGTACTGGTACCCGTGCCGGTACGGTTCGGTATTTTCCATACCCATGCTCACTCCCAGTTAGGGGTGTAATCGAGCCGAGACAGCTCGCGAGCTACTCGAGACCGACTCGGAAAATAACCAAAATCGACTCGAGCTGAACCAAGTCGAGCTCGAGCTCGAGCTACTCGAGTAGGGTGTCGAGCCGAGTTTGAGATCTGAAATACTCAGCTCGCCAGGCTCGCGAGCCTAATCGAGCTTGTACTAAATTACCATTTTACCCTTTTACATATACACTATTTACTTTTATACCCTTAGTAACTAGCTGTTAATTGTTGTTCGAAAATGTAATTTGAATTCCGGAACGTATTTTAACATTTGTTGCTACAAAATTTTATTAAATTAATTTTAGTCGAGTCGAGCCGAGTCAAGCTCGAAAGTGTCGATTACTTACTCGAGTCGAGCTCGAGCTTGAAAATTAAAGCTCGACCGAGCTCGAGCCTCGAGCTTTGGAACCGAGTCAAGCTCGAGCTTGACACTGTATCGGCTCGGCTCGATTACACCTCTATTTACCGGGCGGTTTAGCCTGGGGTTTTAAAAACAGCGCTGATACATACTCCGAAGTCCGAACGCCCGGTAACGTCGATTTTCTCAATTGATAGTAACCAGTGATAACAGTTGACAGATTTCTATATAGTTCCCTGAATTCTTGTTTTAGTCTCTGTTGATTACAAGTTAGGTTATTGTTTTATGTTGTTTTCCGTCTTGTCAATGATTATCCTCCACTTTGGGTATTAGCTTTCGATTTGATTGATATATGATTGGAATTTGGACAACATGTTACAATGGAGAACATCGAATGTTTTTAACTCCTTTTTTCTACAAAATGCGAGGGTTGGGATTGGAGCATAATCCGTTAGAAATTCATCTTCGGCACAGTACATGTTAGACTGTTAAATCGTTGAACGCTTTTAGCTAAATTGTTTAACTCTGAGTCCACATTCAGAATCCCGAATCTGTTGATTGTGAATTAGCACTAGAATTGGAGCATAATTTGTTGGGGAATTGTGATGAAGGAACACTAAATCTGATTATTAGTTTTCATATAGTTGTAATTTAATGGTGAATGTATAGTGTGAGTTTATCTTTAGTCAATGATTCACATATGAATTGACCGAAATTGAAATGCCAATTGTAACATTCATTATTTGATTATTATTATTATGGTAATTGTATTCCACTGTGTTTGTGACTTTATCTGTTGCCTTGTTTCCTTTTATCTTCATTAGCCTTCTCATTCTCATTATTCATACATTCAAAATGTGAGTTTAACTTTGTATGCACATGTTTGAGGATGTTTTGTGTGCAGATTAAAGGATGGGTGAGAAGAAAAAAAGTGCTACACTTCTGATAAGATTGGTTTCAGCAGCCGGGACTGGCTTCTTCTATGTTAAAAAGAAGAACCCAAGGAAGATACAAAACAAGCTTGAAATTCGAAAGTATGATCCTCGTGTCAGACGTCACGTCCTGTTTACTGAAGCCAAAATGAAATGATAGCGAGATACTGAGATTTCTGATGGTAACTTTCAGAAACCTTCATTTTAATAACCTATCTTATTTTTAGGAGGTTTTTGCTATTAATATGTCTGCTATATTTCTTAATGATCCCTACTTCAGTATATTGCAAGTTTATTTCTTTGGACATGGCAATGAGCCAATGATAATATATTATATGTGATCTCTGGAAATTTTAGATTGTGTGATGAAGGCACCAACGAATCTAGAGAGTTGGGGGCTTTTTGTCATTTAATAATCCTTATTTTGCTGCTAAATAAGTCATCAGATTATGCTATCAGTCCTTTCTGTATGTTTTTATTATGACCCAGAACTTTGGAAGACTCGTTAGGATACCGAAAGCAGTATAACAATGGCAAACACAACTAGTGCTCGCTAAGAGAAGGGATTGTAAAAACTTAAAGAGTTGCACATGGTTTTGCAAACCCAATTTGCTAATTTTGTGTGTGGTTTGCCATGGTGAAATCAGGCATAGGGCAGATGAGTAGCACTTATTGTAGATCTTCGGAGATGGTTATGGACTTGATATATGTTTTTTTCTGAATACATAGCCACCTCAAGACATTATGGTATTAGGGGTCTCAAGTAGCCTAGATGTGTTTTTGGTGCGTGTTTGTCAGTTTGTGTGACGGTTCTTATGAGAATATCAGAATCTTGGTTACAAACTGAGCTTAGCAAGAATGAAAATCTTAACATAATGAACATTCAAATGTGTGTACTCATAGTTGAGGATTTGAACTCTGTATAAACATATTTCCATAAGAATAGAAGAAAAAAGTTACAAGATTTTGGGACCCCTACAATTATTCAGTTATGTATATCAGTATATGATTGGTAAATAATCTTATTTAAAAAATTCTGAAACTCAAACTTTATATTCACAAAACACACAACAAATCACCAAATTTTGTTTACAAATTCACAAGCCAAATCACGACAATCAAAAGAGGAACAGGAAGCAATCTTCACTCATTTCCAGCAATCAATCTTGCAGCAAAAATATAATACCAAAAAAAAAAGACAAGAAATTCTCTGAAGCAAAGTCAAAATGGTAGCTATCAAACACAAACCACCGAGCCCCGAAAGACCAAACACTCTACAAAGACGATCATGTTCATGTTTTCGTCTTCGATTCCAAAATCTGAACCAGTGCCCATAGTATGTCCATCCGATGCATGCTTCTGTTATTCTCTCCCTGCATACCGGAAAGAAACATCATGTCAACAAGATTAGGTACATGTTTGTTTCAAGTAGAAGCTGGAACTCCCCCTTTTATCTAGATGGGTTGATTTAGTTCATGTTTTACCATCAAAACACATTCAAAGTGTACTCAGACGCATAAAGACTTCCGAAATTGCTTTATAAAAGAAAGTTATCATATTAATTATTCATAAAATTCAAGAAAAATGTGTAAAGTTAGTTTTTCACTCAAACTGACCATCCTGTTTGTCACTCAACCCGCCCAATTCGCCTCTAGTTTTTGGATAACTTATATTGTCAGGTTATACCTCAACAATGAAACACATCCAGGTTTTATCACCGTAGGCATCTGTTGCACCTTTCAAAATGGTCAAACCCAAGCTCCTAATTGCTTCAGTGATCTCCAGAAAATGGACATAATCATCACACACCATCTGCTCACATACGAACCGAAATTTTAGCAAAAGATGAAAATATTTCACGTCTTTCTTGTCATAAAAGTCATGATTGTACCTCCACCAGCATTTCTCCATCAATGCCAATATTTTCCACGATTATTGGACATACTGTCACTTGATTCCCTACTTCCATCGCCCAGCTTGAACCCTGCTCGTGACTAGAGGGTCTCTGTACACCTGTATCCTTGCCAAGCAACTGCAGAATAGTAATAGAATCAAAATTTTAACGACTGTTTTCTTATGTAAGGAACATAACTCTGTAGATGGTCCGGTTTGGTTCCGGTCCAGTTCAGGCTCGATGAACAACCCTAGGCCCATTGATATAATGCCTAAAGCATATAAATAGAAATTGGCAAGAAGATAACCCGTACCTTGAGCTTTGCACACTTATCAATTTTATCAGCATGCTTCGTGATACATTGCATGAAAAGCATATGCTTGATTGTTTTTTCCAAAAGCGAATCAATACTACACTGCGACATAAAATTAGCCCTTTTAGTTCAGATTCTATATAAGAAGCATAACCAAGAATATAGGCAAAATGAGAGTTACCTTTGATCCATTGGGAACAAGCTGCCTGAGTTCCTTAATACGATCTTGAATCAGTTGTCTATCCCTGGGCCGAGGTCTACCACTTTCACCAGGTTTAGCTCGTTTTTTCCCGACCTTAACTGGTTCTATGGACCTCTCTAACTGCTCACTACATCTACTAACACTAGCCGATGAAAAGCCTTGTAAAGAACACTCAAATGAGTAACAAGTCAAACCACTGGTTTGCAAATCACTAGCAGATGGTTGCAACCGTGTGCGGGGTTTGACCTGTTGACCAAATGGCATTGACCATTTATCGTCACTATCACTGCAACAAACACTAGCCACAACTGCTTCCAATAGGTTTTCAGAGCCGGATCTTTGTGTCAAGGGACTGCTACTAGTCGTTTCTTCAGGCATCTTATCAACTGTTAGGGTGTCAATGGTGACTGTTTCCCATTCAAAACTGTTCTGCTTACAAAATGTGGGTCCTAATGCTTCATATAACTCACACCCCGCAGGAAACTTGAAAGAAGAGTTAGTTTCGGTTTCTGAGTTATTTAGCATCTGGCCATTTGAAAATGTGGGCATGAACAAGTCCTGATTTTGATCATTGCAAGGTGCAGATTGGATGATATCTGATACCGGGTTTTCATTTTTTTGACGATAGTTGACCGTTTCAACTTTCTTTCTCTTATCCACCCTGTTTTTCTCCATTGATTTATCTTGGTTGTTTACATATTTGTGAAATCCCACTGAACCTGAGTTTGTTGACAAATCTGTCTGGAAAATGATTTCATGTAAAGATTCTAGGTTTAATATATTCTTACAGATAACAGAACAGGCAGGTCATGCAGGTTGGATAGAACAGTAATTCTGATAAGGGCCGGGTTGAGTTGACCAATCAGGTATTTGTCCAAAAAAATGAGATTTTTATGAATAATCATCTGTGTCATTTGATTACAACATTAATACGAGGTTTTATTCACATTTACCATGTTTGACCCTTTTCCTTGTAAGCTAATTTGCTTATGAGTCTATCTCTTAGAGAACAAGATAATACAAATCAACCCATTCATGTAAATAAATGGGCCGCTTGTCACCCGTAAGTTTTTTTTTTTTTACATTCTTGTCAATTCAGTGAAGAGAGAAAGATACCACACAAGGAGAACAATCCGCAGACGCCATTAAAGAAGTTTGTAGATCGAAAAAGATCTCTCTAATATGGTTCACGAGCTTCAAATCCTCAGCAATCTGCATGTTTGGTATTGAGTTAAGGAAAAGGTTAATGCAAGTAGATCTTTAACATGCCTAATATATTGACAAAAGCTTTTGCAACTATTTATAGAACTTGAAGTCATCTTACGGTATTTAAAGATCCCAGCTGTAAAACCCCATATGGCACAACAGCGACAGCAACAATGGTCTGCATAGCATAAAGATAGCAAAACGCTAATCCTTCAGTGGGTCGGATGGGTTGGGTAATGGGTCAAAACGAGGTAATGTATCTAGAGCAATTTTTGACACTGATATTTACTTGTTTGTTCTGTTAAAACATAAACTGAAGCGACCTATTCTTAAATAAACAGATCAAAAGTCCCACCCCTTATAAATGTAACTCTTATCAAATAAACGGATCAAAAGTCCCACCCCTTATAAATGTAACTCTTATCGATAAAAAATTAACTATTGTACACCCTGGCCACCCCTTTTAGTCATTTCTAGTTCGATAACCACTAATATATCATGGAAGAGGAGACGTTACATACCCTGATCCCGCCTGTAAACTGTGTTTTCCATCCATCAAGATGCTGAAAATTGAACATAAATGCTTAAGTTAAGGATCGACAATCGTGCAAACGCAAAAAAAAAAAAAAATTTAAAAAGTCGCGAATCATTTCCAGTGCTCAACAATTTGCATGATCCGTGGGCTTTTTTACATTTTCTTACATGATTTAACATCTATTTTGGGTAGGGATACGTCGAGAAAGATTGCCCAAGAAAAACCAAACAACAAAATGATAAAACATTAAACATGTCTTCCTTAATCGTCTTCCCTTAAACATGTTATGATACGATATTACTGATAACAAATCAACTTCTCACCTCGTCTAAAGAACACGAACTACTAATAAGTTGATGCCCAGATATCCATACATGTTTACCCGTAGCTGCAACCCCTCCAACGATCCTGCCAAACAAAGTACACGAACACGAGTGTTATGAATATGATTATTGCTCAAATGTACGCAAGAAGAATTGAAATGTTCATATGTTATTCGTCTCTACTGACATACCCTTGCCCGATGGAATATACACGATAAGACATCTTTGCAATAGCTAATCCAAGAATATCTTGATCATACCACTCGTCCTTCAAACCCTCATTCATGTTATTGAACAAGTAGTTGCCCCCTAAACGATTGTTTTCGTCTTCATTGTCATAATAAGCATCTTCCCAAGTCAATGTCCTACAAATATTTCCATTTTTGGTAAGTTTTTGTCTAAAATTACTTAACTTGCTCATTCGCTGTTGCTAAAAAGTAACGATACTCATTTGGCTCTGAAGATTGAAAAATATGTGACATTGTTTGTGGACTAATCATAGAATATTGAGCTACAGTACCCTATTGGTCGACCTTTTTGTACTACTTTTCATGCCAGCTAATGTTTAATTTAGGAAAAAAGCAAAAGAAACACTACAAATTGCAAAAATGAAGAATTTTGGCCAATTATGATTTTTTTTTCTTTTTTCTTTTTTGCATTTGCGAAATAATCTACATTGCTAACATCATTTAATTTAAGTATTAAACTCACAAACCATTAAATTGAGCTATTTTAATAATTTAAGTGGCTTGTAAGTACAATATCACCTAAGTTAGGTGTTGTTAGCAACGATACATAGATAATTTCTTCTTCGATAATAAATAATTTGTCGATGGTCATTCTTTTTGTTAAGTATCGTTCTTTTCGCTTTTAAAAAAATACCAACGGACAATTTCTTGAGAACAAAATTGTTCAACAATGCAATCATTATGTGATAAAGATCTTATAATAAGAGTTTTGAAGACTAATAATTTTAAGAGTCCAAATTCTACATCAGAAACATAAAGATTTCATAAGGGTTTTAGTTCACCATATCAAATTTATCACGTTTTATTATTGTGTGTATCAAACTTTTAATTTGTTACTATTGTAAGTATTTTGGTTGCATTAAAAAGGAAAAATGTATAAGTTTAGTACATACCGTAAAAAGTAAAACACAGTAACAATTAAATGTTCGATACACACAATAGAAAATTTTAAAGTCCGATACACATAATAGCAAAATGTAATGAGTTGATTACATTTTGGTAAACTAGACTCATTTCATAAAGTGTGATCACAAGTTCACAACATATGGCGATTCAACTTATTAGTCATTGAGTTGCTTACCAATTAAAAAAAAATGAATCACGCATCGATGAATCTAAGTCTAAGCAACATCATATGCAATTCAAATCAATATTTGACCAGGAAATTCTTTCGAATATTTAAAAAAAAAAAAAAAACTTGGAATAGTTTTCGAAATGGACTTACATTTGAGCTTGATGCTTGAGTTCCCAAAAAACAGCATACTTCCAGTCAGTGTTAACACACAGATTCTTGAGTTGTTGGTGTAATTCAACACCACCCATCTTCTTCTTCTTCCTCACTAGGTTAATGAACTATGAACACCCCCACCCCCACCCCAAAACACAAACTAAAATGACTTTTTTACCCTCTCTGCAAATTCTAACTACCTCTGTAAGAACCTCTACCTGCTTGTTTCCTCCGAAGCCCTGCTCGCCGCTTGATTGGTGGACCGACTGTGGGAGTAAGAAGACTACCCAATCCCATCTTATATCCCCACTCACTTAAAACTCCAAACCCCTAATTCACTAAATCAATAGCAAATCCACAATATCAACTTTCAAAAGTTCAGTCTTTGCTCAACTCTTACAAAACTCAAGAACTTCACCATCAAAATTCAAGAATCTTGGGTTGAATTCAGTGTGATCAATCAATTTTCAAGAAATCTTTGGTGGGTGTTTTCTATGAAACTCAAGCTTCAACTAATATCAAAAACATTGATGAAATCAACAAAAAGTTTGATTCTTTCCATTAATTTTGCCTCAAATTCAGTAAAAGGAAAAAACCCAGATGATCAGAAGTTCCACACAGATGACAAGAAAAAGTAGTTTTTGTGTGTTTTTCATCTTTCAAACTCCCGTTTATAAACAGAGGGCTGCTTGATTCTCTGACAAATTTTACACTACACTACCCTCTACTTCAAAAGGCTGCTAAATAGGCACAGGAAGTGAAAAACATATTGCCAATTGGTTCATGTCATTTTTGAGGTTTTACGAGTGAGCTTTTTATAGATAGTCCCATACTCTCATTGATGTGGCAAACAACATGATATGCAAAGTGAAGAAAATGTTTCTTATCTTCTCCTATTTTTGTCACCTTAATTTTTTTGTTTGTAATTTTCCATAAAAAAAAAACAAAAACAAAAACTACTCACACCAATGATTTCTATAGCTAAAAGTTAGAACACCAACAAAACACAACCCCATTGCTAGCTTCTCATTATGGTTAATGATAACTATTTGTTTGTTACCTTTTATTTTACTTCTTTAATGTCTTGTTTGGGTCAATCTTAAAATAACCATGATATTATTGTATATGGTCTAGTGATATGCTTCCAACAAAAGAGTAAAACAAAGTCAAGAAATACTAAAATGATTTTTATTAACATGTGTGAGAGGTGTTCAATACAGGTCTCACAAATTTAAGGGCACCAACAAAATTAGAATTAAACCACTATGTTATACATAGCATGCACAAGTTGTTTAATTGTTGGTTCTCCTATTTAGCCTTTTTGTTGACCTCTACTCTACAATAGTATAGCTTATTCTTTTGATTTAGGTATTTTATTCTTTGACGATAGATTTAACTTTATTTTATAAATATATATACTGTCAATTTCACCTCTTGACGTTTGTTGTCTTTTCCCTTCCTACTTCCATTGTAACTTTTTTTAAAGGGAAGGGGGGCAATAAATATGAATAGGCACTTTGAAATAAATAAATAAATAAATTTAATTTAATTTCTAAGATAAGTTATTTTACTTGCAAATTGGTCATAAGATAGTTTGAATAAACAATCTAAAACATCCTCAAAACAGTTTAGTGTTATATTGCAAGACAAACAGAAGACAATTGTTCAACAACTCCAAATACCTTCAAAATCAACATCATTAAATCTTAAAACTAGTCAAAATATAAAACAATAACTAACTAGGGTTTGTTCAGTAAAACTAGATAGAGTTAAAACTAAGGCTAAAGAAGCTATGGCTATTGAGGTTAAAGCTGGAAAATATATAAAGTAATATAAGATGATATATGAATAACAATGTAAATTATAAACGTAATTCCTTGATGGTGTATTGGTATCTTTATTAGTCATAATTACAATTTTTATTTATAAGTTTTTTGGTTTACTTCTTCAAAATGTATTAAACTATACCCAAATGTTAGTGTGTGTATTCATCTTTCAAAAATGTTATTGTGTGTATCAAACTTTCGAAAAATGTGTTATTGTGTATATTAAACTTCTTATTGTATATACTAAACTTATACTTTTTTTGTTTTTTTATGTAATCAAAATACGTATAATAACAACAAATAAAAAATTCAACACACATAATAACATCTTTGGAAGGTGGATACACACATTTGACATTTGAGGTATAGTTTAATACATTTTAGATAAGTAAACCTTAAGTTATCTAGAAAAGATTATCTTTTATTGAAGATTTTGTCTTTGATCAATAACTTCTTAAAAATTTCGACACTGGATTTAAAAACTAAAAATTATGAAAAAACGATATCTCAAACACAATTAAACTTTAGAAATAAATTGATATGTTTGGGTTTTATCTAATTATGATTGTCAATGATCTTTAATCATTGTTTAAGATTATGGTTTCCCTCTCTCTTCTTCTTCTTCTTCTTCTTTTTTTTTTTTGATAAAAAGTAAATGCATTAAATCACGACAAATTTACCCAGAAAATTAAATGTGTTTAAAAAAAGGCAAAGCAGAATTATTATACGTTCAAACTTTAATAATCCATTGTTTTTGTTTTAAAAGTTAAATTCAAAGAAAAATGTTAATTTACAAAAATTAAGTTAAAAACAAATATTTATAAAATTACCCGACTTTCTTTTCTAGCTTTTTACTTTTTTATTTTTAGAGATTAATGTACGTATCTAAATATCTCAAATTAAAATGAATATATACTCCTGTGAGATGAGACTGACTCCACATAAGTTACTAAACTGATTCCTATATATAATTTAATGCAAAAACTGATCACCACATTATACCTAGCTAGCTAGCTAGGTCAATCTATCTATCTCATTCATATTATCTTATCATCATTCTTTCTTTGTACTAACTAGATTTCAAACAACAGCAAAATGTGAAAACTAATCGTGAAGCTTTGATATGGTCATCACTTCTGACTATAGTTATTAGAAATAATAATATATATTAAGTAAACTAGCAAGATGTTAGAAGAAAGTCAAATGAAATCAAAACTTTTGGTTCTGAATTTCAGTCCTAAAAATATGGTAGTCTGAATTTCTTCGACGAGCATTGAGACCGAGCATCTTTTCCCATGGAACACAAGGTTATTTCGAGTCATAATACACTCCCAATAGCAGCTCCGATAAATTTCTTTTTTTTCTTTGTATCACCCTTCTCCAGCAATAAGGCAATAACTTGATTTAAAGAGGAATAATGTCCCAAATCTAAATTACACCAATTAGAAAGCCATAACCACACCTCCACTGCAAAAGTACAAGAGTATAACAGGTGATCCACAGTTTCTATATCTAAATCACAAAAGGGACATAATACAGAAGGTAAGGTCTGCCCTCTTGATGCCAAATTAGTTCTTGTAGGTATCTTTTTTAATAAAACTTTTCAAGCAAAACAATTGATTCTTTGAGGAAACCATTTATTCCAAAACCACTTATAACCCAATTAGAAATATCCTGAATTTTCTATTATATTTCTGAGTGATTTAACCGAAAAACCCCACTAGAGTCTCCCTCCCATCTCCATTTATCTTCACCATTCTTTAAAACTACATATTGGAGAAGATTTTTCAATACATTTACTTGACTACTGAGTCCCCTGATTTCAATATCATCCATTCAAGACCAGTTCCAAGACACCAAATTATTGAGATTTTGACCAACACGCATTGCAATAGTACATGTTTTATTCATCTCTATTGCATATAAATCAGGAAATAAATTACTAAGAGATACGTTTCTAATCCATCTATCCTCCCAAAACAAAGTACTATTCCTATTTGAAACTTCTCTAGTAAAAAAATCATCAATATTAATATTAAGAGGGAGAAGTAAATCACCTGCTTTAGCAATATTTAACCAAACTCCAGCCTTTCTCGGATGAGCAAGATTTGAAGAGTTCCTTCACGACATTCCGTGTATTGCTTTAATAACGCTTGCCCACAAGGTATCATGATCTACTTTAAGTTTCCACCACTATTTTATTAACAATGAAATGTTTGCTGCTTTTAGAGATCCAATAACAAGACCTCCCAAACTTTTTGGAGCTACAACTTTTTTTCATTCAACCCAACAAAATTTTGATTTTCTCGAAGCATTTACACCCCATAGAAATCTTCTCCGAATTCTTTCAATTGCATCTATAACATTCAAAGGAGCTTTGAAGAGAGACATGAAGTATAAAGGATATTTTCAAGAACTGATTTACATAAGGTAACCCTTCCTTCAAAAGACAAGTGCTTAGCTTTCCAATTAGACAATTTCGAACTTACCTTATCAATGACGAGTTTCTAGTTTTTTGATAAGTTCATATTTGCACCCACAGTAATTCCAAGGTACTTGAATGGCGGTTTATCATGTTCACATTTTAGGAAGGAGGAGATATTTTGAATTTCTTCTTCTTGAACACCAACTCCAAAAACCCGACTCTCTGCAAAATTGACTTTTAGACTGGACGCCAAATGAAAACACCTCAACAATCATGTTAGATTAACCGCATTTGAAATGGATCATTCTCCTAAAAAAATTACATCATCTGCAAACAAAAGATGACTTAGGATTGGTCCATTATTTAGAAGTGATACCCCTTGAAAATGACCTTTAAGTGTAGCTTCCGCCATTGCAACGTGCAAGCCTTCCATTGCAATTATAAATAGAAAAGGAGAAAGGGGGTCTCCTTTTCTAACCCCGCGCGTAAGAGAGAATTCTGCAGTTGGAGAGCCATTAACAAGTATTGATGCTCTTGCGGATTGAAGACAAGATGAGATCCAAAATCGCCATTTAGTATCAAATTGCATTTGCTCAAGAATAGACTCCAAGTAACTCCAACTTAGTGAATCAAAGGCCTTTTCAAAATCCACTTTAAAGAGTAAAGTTCTAAGCTTAGATTTTTTAGCCCAACTACATATATATTTCATTTAACATAAGTGGGCCATTTAAGATTTTTCTACCTTCAATATATGCAGAGTGCTCGTTACTAATCACCTTACCAACGATCTTTTTCAATCTGCCTGTAAGCAATTTTGCAATGATCTTGTAGATGCATCCAATGAGGCTAATCGGCCTATAATCTTTGAGGGATAATGGATCATTTATTTTGGGGAACAAGGAGATAAAAGAAGAGTTACAACCATGAGAAAAAGTCCCCACTTCTTCAAACTGTTTTACAATCTTGACAATATCATTTTTAAGAATTTTCCAAAATTGCTTGATAAATTTGAACGTAAATCCATTCGGACCCGGGGCTTTCTCTCCTCCACAAGACCAAAATGCATTCTTAATTTCCTCTGACCAAAACGGTAATTCAAGACTCCTTCTGTCATCGACATAAATTGTCTTGAATAATGGACTAACAGAACAAGGTCTCGATGAGCAATTTTCTTTGAATTTTAAAGAAAAGAAACTGTGGATTTCCTTTTTAATGGTTGTAGGATTTCCATTTTAATGGTTGTAGGATTCGTCTCCCATACCCCCATTAATAGATAAACCACTAATTTGATTACGATTCTTTCTGGCATTCACGATTCCATGAAAGGAACTTGAATTCTCATCCCCATCAATAACCCATTTGATTCTAGACTTTTGCCTTGTATCAAGAGTTTTAACAAATTCCAGCTGTTATATATATACTTGCTTTCCCCGCGCTAAGGAGCAATATTGCATGCCGAGCACTTTTTTTTCCCAGTTTCTAATATCTTACAAGCTACCTTAAGTCATATCCTATCGATATATATATATATATATATATATATATGTATGTATGTATGTATGTATGTATATATATATGTATGTATGTATGTATATATATATATACACATACATACATACATATATATATACATACATAGGGTGAGGATTCAACTTAAAATCATTGCATCATATATAAAAAATATGGAGTTCTGTTAAAACTAGTCCATCATGCGTGAATTATATCGGTGGATTCTCATTTAAGAACCAATGTATCTTGTTTAAAAACCACTGCATCTAGTATAAAATCACTGCATCTTGTCTAAAAATACTGCATCTTATATTTACACACATAATAATAATAATAATAATAATAATACATATATATGTATTAATCCAGCCAACATATGTTGACTTTGGTATGAAAAAGAAGAAGAAAAGGATTAGAAGAAAGGTTCGCAGCGTTCGCAAATTACGTTGCGTTCCTATTTGATCCTTTCACTATATATATATATATATATATATATATATTTGCAGTTTAAAAAACTTATTAATTCATATATATATATATGGAGCGGTTCATATGATAACTATTAACCAATAGGCTATAAACAATACTAAGTAAGTTATTTCACTATCATTTTTTTATTTTGGTTATTTAATCTGTTGTATTTAAAGTCTTTCTTGCTAGAGGTTAGATCATGCACTACAGGTGTTTGTTGAAATGCCCCAAAGAAAGAAATAGTGTGTCTGAGTTTTGATTGTTGAATAGGCTAATTGTAATAATTGTAGTAACCATTATGCATCTATTTGCACACGTGCATATCTACATATATGCTAGAAAAAACTAGGTGAATCAGTGCATATGCATACGTGCATATATTTGCACATGTGCACCTGTTGAGACCTGTATTAAAAAAAACTTATTAATATGCACATGTGCATATGTTGAGACGTGTTAAAAAACCTGGCAAACGCGAAATTTTTTCTTTGAAAAATATAGCAAAATCGGTCTCAAATTAAAGAGTATAATTTTCTTGTTAATTTGGTATAATTTTCATAAATTAACACCTTTTCGTTTGATAGATATATTAGTTTAAAAAAAAGTGGGGGTAATGTAAAATGTCTAAATTGCCCTTAATTAATTAAGAATAAGTTTGATTAGTTTAAGTTTATGTATTAACAACTCTTTAATTTGTAACCTCCGTCTTTTTTATCAATGACTATAATTGGTTCTCGCGGGTTTTTAATATTCTCTAAGTACCAAATCGAAATACTCACATATGGTCTGAAGCTTCCAAACATCCTCTTTAATCTTTCATTTAGCCCCGCAACAACCAAACTAATCATCATATGTTATTAGATAGATTTAATATGCCAAACACAAGTCTAAGATTTTGCTCAGATGGTAATGAGCCGTCCAACATGGGCTTGACACGGGTGTGTGCTTCA